>JAODAG010022176.1:27365-43054 GCA_027574785.1 Orphnurgus asper | reverse complement strand
ATATATATAAATATATATATATATAAGCCTATATATATGCGCACGCCCTTCGGAAGGGGAGGTTAAATTGCGGTCATTGGTGCAGGACGAGGTTGAATGGCTACCTGCCTGTCTCATTGGGTTAACATTGGTCGAAGAGCGACATAGGCTTGTTAAAGCCGGTGCTCACCCCCGATCAACACTGGTAACCTTTCTTTTTGAGCCTACGAGGCTTCCTACCCTGTTACTACTACGATACTACACTAACACTGAAGGGATATGAGAACGTTGTATTTCATTTCCAAGGTGTGCTCTTTTTAACGGCTAAAACCTAAGTATCCTCGTTACTAAATTAACTTACATATTGTTCTTCTTGTCCGTCCTCTTCTTGTTCTCCCAAAAACCTTCCTTGCGGTCCCTTTGAAGAGAAAATCGATGAACATCTTATTATTGTTATAAACATTATGAATGACACAGAGTACCCTCTGCCAAGCTCACCACGCACGAAGAAACATTATCTGTGGCATCATTACCTCCAGATGATTTTTAAGTAAGTAGGAAAATTAATACGCATTTCAACCTTTGCAATATTTATTTGTTGGATTGCAAGAAATTACATTTAGCAGTAATCATTTGCAGGTGATACCGCCCTATACAGGCTGTTTTCGTAGTGTATAGGAAGAGTTTACTGCCGGAATGAGCTAACTGAAAACAACAGACTATATCTGGAGGTAAAGACAATATACTAAGACGTGCGTGTCGGATAACAGTGTGATATGTTTTTTGTTGTTGTCCTTTTCTTTAAACGTGACTATCGCACTTGTCATTTGCACCTCGACATTAGGTTGGATGGGTTCCACAAGAAAGACATGTATTCGGTTATAAAATAATAGTTACCTTATATATAATAGCCTATCCAAATGAAGAACGTTATGAAATTATGTTCCAATTGTGATTATGTTACTTTAGCTATTATGTTTGAAGTCTTTTCTCAAACCAACTTGTATATCACATAGAGGCCTAGGCCTACATGCTGTATCATACACAACATGTATTTCCAAAGCCTGTTAGGTCGTTGATGCGATTGCTGCATCTTTCGTAAACAGCTTATTGCGGTGGTGAACGTCGTTTTGGCACGTCAGCCGTTGTTATTGCCAATGCCGTTGTAAATAGTCATAATTCCATGACTGACTTTCGTTGGAGTTTAGTCAGTGCGGTTAAATGTTGTTGTTGTAGGTAGCCTACCGCGAGCTACGCCTTCTCATTGCCTGGAGAATTTGTATCTATATATTTGCGCATCTTTTCTTTAAAGAAAAACACGCGGTTATTATTTTATTACGTCGTTTAATTAGTCTATTTGCACACTATATGCCAACGTATAAACAGTTTATCCGAGTAGAACGCCCCCAAAGATTGATTTTGAAGCGACGTTCTTTAACCGGCGCGTAGCATAGTAACCCCACAAACCATCTCACCTTTTCTCCTCGGTCACCTTCATTTCCCTCATCACCCTTCTCACCATTTGCAAACTGCAAAAAGAATTGGACAAATGAACAAACGATATGCGATCATAATTGAATGTCAATATTACTAAACTGACGGTCTTTTCTTTTTAATTTTAATGGGTTTTGAGTTCTCTCAAATATGTGTTATCTTGATTAACGTGGCAATTTCGGAGTCGCCTCACAGTACACTGCCAAACCTTAGACGAAATACGCATCACATCTCCTCGGTGATTGACAAAAAAATATATATATTTGACGGCACGGCTACCTGATCTACTCCTAATTATTTAATGCATTTCACAGTCAAATATTGAATTTTTTTTATATAGTGCCATCCAAAATGTACACATAAGATTCGGCTATTTATATAAGTCTGGAGTTTGTATAGTATTCAAAGCGTTATAAGTCTGAGGTTTGTATGGTATTCAAAGCGGATTAAGTCTGAAGTTTGTATGGTTTTTCAAAACGGATAAAGTCTGAAGTTTGTATGGTATTCAAAGCGGATTAAATATGAAGCTTGTATGGTATTCAAAGCGGATTATGTCTGAAAGCCCACTCATCTTGAGGTCTGTTGAAATCGGAGTCCACGTTGTTCGGCATCAAGTCCGGCCATACAACAGACGTCCCAACAAAAAAATTGTCATCACAATCGTGATTCGGGGTGATATTTGCTTACAAATCGAGATTTTTTTTCTAGTTTTATTCATAATATTTAAACAGTTTGATTGGCATGTTAAGGTTTTATTTATTCGGAGGCTGTTTGTATGTAATCAAAGCTTGTTTCCATCAATTGATATTTTCCGAGGCGGTCTCATCTGGTCTCCCCGATCTTTAGGCATAAGATGACAAGTTTAAAAACTGACCTTCAGTGAGGTTCAAGACTGAATCCGGTGTCACCTCGTACAACTTTGAGTGGGTTACCCAAGAGATAATGGAATTTAATCAACATATGACAGTCAGGCAAATTATGCCTGTCTGCCGTTAGGTCATGGTTCACATCAGCAGGTTAAAACTGTCGTAAGAAGAAATGACTTACCGAAGACCCATCTACTCCATCTTCGCCAGGTTCACCCATGATAAGTGTGCAATCCTGCAAAATGGTTTAAACACCGATGAGCCTGCTCATATGATGTTTATTTTGACATTGATAGGTCGATGACGATGGCGCAATGACGTGTGACGATAACGATGACGACAATGTTGACGAGGACGACCATGATAACGACAATGAGGACGTTCTAGGCCTACATTGTTCTAGGCATACATTATTCTAGGCCTACACTGTTTTAGCCTACACCGTGTTGTAGTCATACACTGTTTTCGGCACTCAGTACAATTTAGCCTACACTGTTCTAGGCATACACTGTGTTCTATGCCTACATTTGTTGTAGCCATACACTGTTGTAGGCACAGCATATTTTACGCTTACACATGTTCTATGCATACACTGTCGATTGACAATTCTGTTAAACATAAACTCCATGGCGCATGGCCGCAGGAATTGAACTTTATTGACTTGTCTGTATGCTAAGTTAATGTCGTTTTACAGTAGGCTACTTGTCGTTCAATTTACCGATGTAGCCGGGCCACGGTCTCCCTTTTCGCCCTTTTCTCCCTTCACAGTCTATGGAATAGAAGATTGAAAAACGACAACAACGTGGATGAACCAGTGACATTGGGAACTTATCAATACTTATTATTTGTGAATTATGCTAGGTGTAGGCTAGGTCATTTACTCTGTTCCGCAATAGAGGTCATTACAATTATTACTTTTACCAAATTTCTGGTGTATAATTTGAGGACTATCATACATTGGGTTGTAAGAAAAACCCATTCAGGATCATAATAAAAAAAAACTGTGATCTAAACCAGACAACGGCGGAGAGCATATTGCACAGCACCATCGCGCCTAACTGACCCTTATTGATCAGACTGTAGACCTGGACTGATCCTCCGGGCGAGTGTAAATTGCCACGATTTGAAGCCGACTATCATTATATAATAGTATACTAGTTCGTCGAGAACGTTGCCTCTGTGATATTCACAGGACGCATTCGTGAGGTAAAAACCTAACATAACCGAGCATATTAAGGTAAATTGTTATCCTGCTAAAATACCGTCCCCCGGTGCAATTTATCGTTCCTATTTAAAGCAAGCTATAAGAAATGATTCCGTTTTGCCAAACAAGCCTGGAAAAGGGTACGCTGTATACCTACACCGATTTTACCGTACGTCACGAAGTCGCTGTTGGTTACAAACGGTGGGTCGTCGCGGCTCGCGAAGGTAATGGAGTACCCTTCGCTGGTAAGGAAAACATCATCTACCAAGGCCTGAAGCATGACGGGAGTGGACGAGTGGGTGTCGACGACGGGAGGACTCACCACGCAAATTAACTCCGCTGCTAGTCGGTTAGCTGAAAGATGACGTGCATGTATTACTCAAGTTGCTCGGCGGCGACCTTTATTGAAGATAGTGTAACTGGAGCGCTCCTGGCGGCTTAACTATAGTGATGGTTTTAAATGTTACACGTGTAAACGCGTATTAGCGATACTTTAATTATGCTAATGTTCCCGTTTAATTAAGTAGAAGTCGTGCGTGTTTTCAGAGTTGGTTTCCTTTGAAGAATCCGATCTTTACTCGCCGGGCCTTTGTTTCGACTGCCGGTCTCCGGAAGTCACGTGACCGCCGAACTGGCGCTGGCTTATTCCCTGGAATCCAGGCCTCCGGAAGTCACGTAACCGCATAGCTCAGCTGGCGCGGTATCTTTGATAATTGTTACATTATCGACGCATGTATTCTTGGGAGCAACTCATTCAGTATAAAATCAACCAGTGCTTACGTATTAGGAGAGAGGGAGGCACCGAACACTTCACTACTTGTAATGATCTTGTGTACTGCAGAGATTCCTGCTGTAAGTCGCCAAAGTTGGGACTAATTTTTGAAGTAACCAGCATCTTGTGCGCAATGATTAGTGATATGGACGACTGCCCTATTAGGCAGGAGGTGACGTTATTATACAGAACTGAATTTATTAGATCTTGCCTCGTATCTCTCTTGTGAGTTTGTTGGTTAATGTCTACCGGGTACAATCGAATGTCGTTCCCAATGATGTAGGATGTAATGACCAGGAGTCATGACATGCCTATCAAACAATAGAATCTGGACGACTGACCTACCAGAAAGGAGGTGACGTTACATTTGGTGGTAGCGTATGGGATTTATTCCTATAAAACAGGGAACAAGGCGAATTAAGGATAAGCTTCCTCCCCCATGTTTTCATATTGGGGGTGACGATCCCAGGACCCCCCCCCCCTCCCGCCGTAACATACATGTGTGATAACTGCGTTCGTGAGATTATTTCAAATCGTTAAACTTTTAAAAACTTAAAAATCTTTCACTGCAACCTAATGTGGCGGATTTTTAAATGAAGATTGAGCGACTAATTCATCGAGGAGAAGGAATTATTACTATCGAACCAGTAGCACCAAGAGTTCCAGAGATTCACAAATAAGTTTAGGATTTTTTTGGTTCTCGTCCATGTCAGCCAGTTTATGCAGAATATGTGTCAAGGTTGCAACGACTCCTGTGTACTGTTATAACTTCCATTCAGACAACACAACAACTGAGGTTGAAGCATCGCCCCCTGTACAGTTATAACTTCCATTCAGACAACACAACAACTGAGGTTGAAGCATCGTCCCCTGTGTACAGTTATAACTTCCATTCAGACAACACAACAACTGAGGTTGAAGCATCGCCCCCTGTGTACAGTTATAACTTCCATTCAGACAACACAGCACCGTTGAATACACCATAAAGAGTGAAGTCAAGTTTACGGTCCGGTCATATAATTACAATCGGCCTTTTATTTATTTTCTTTACTGAGGCCATATCCTTTATTCCGAAAAAGCACGAATAAGGCAATAACCAAAAGAGTTGCATACGTCATCTAAAAGAAGCTCTTTTGCTTATAGTAATTATCTATAAACAATGAACAAGGTCGACGGAAGTTAATTGGGCATCGTTGCAACGAGCTCTCTGGGTTTATTCCCTCTCCCGGTTTCTCGTGTCGTTGACAGATGCACGCGGAGCTCTACACTGCGCCGCTTACCCAGATGTGTAAGTTATCCCTACGACGACGAAATGTGCCAAAGGCGGCTATGACGTCATCAACAAACTACGGCAGACATGTGTGGCCATCGAATTTGATTAATTACGGCCCAGCCGGACATCGGTGGCTACCCGCCCTATGAAGCAGTTGAAGGCTATGCACGTGAATAATGTCTAGTATGCCGATCGTGCATTGCTCAGCACCGTGCGTTAAAGGGTCTAATTAAACCGTAAATAATAATAATTATTATTATTACTATTAGCCTATTTGAAAGCTAGGCCCTACAAGTCTTCGAAGTAAAACGTGATAACAATTAATAACAATTAAGAACAATTATTCCTTGCCGTTAATCACATTGTATAGTTTGCAAAGAAGAACTGATATCGTCCACCACACCTGTCGCTCGCACCTTATATTTAGATATCATCTTGGATCGACGTTAATCCTCTAAATCCTCGGCACTATATGATCACTTAATTAAGGCTATACCGTATGATTGCTTAATATGGTCGCTTTATATGATCGCTTTATTATATGATCGCTGTAAATGGTCGCTTCACCGTATATGGTCGCTTAATATGATCGCTTTACGATCGCTTTATATCGGATCGCTTTATCATGCCGGTTCTGGTTCTGTGTTTGACTGTAATTTTTATTAAAGTTAATTTTCTATTTATTTTCTCCAAGCATGCATACTAATAATGTTGTACTTTTACCCGGAGGGCCTCGGTGGAGATTGGCTGTATATAGCTAGCCGAGTTATCCTTAGGCCTATGTTTAAATAAAAAAGAAATTAAAAACTATTTAAAAAGATAGTAATTGTGTCAGGTATGGCAGCCATATTAAAATCTACAGATCTGACCTATATGTATGTCCGTCATTCTCTTACCTTTACACGACGTGAATGTTGCGATTGAGATGAAGATAAGTTGGAGAAGAGAATTATTCGATGCCATATTCGATCCTGCACTTTCGAGTTATTAAACTACATTAATTTCCAAAGATTTCACCCACGATCAATCGTACGATCAAAAGTACAGTTGTATCAATAACTGTTGTGATAAGTCACTGCAAATATAATGTGCTACTTTTTTTTTAAAAGAAATGCTCACACAAGAAAGAATCAGATGGAGCCTGCACGAAAACTGAACCCCAAATCAACTATCAGCAGTATACCTTAGCACCATCCGAAATAGTTGTGGTCAACCTGTAGCAGTTTTGATTAGGCCTATAATATAACTATATACTAATCATAGTTAGTGACGCATATCTGGTTTAGGTACCACACACAAAGGTTACAGATTCTGAAGGATTTCTCTGAATGTGTTCACGGGAGTGTGAATCGTATTAATTGCTAGCCAGCACCATATATATATATATACATGCGAAACGCAATATATTCCCACTAAAATTAGTAGGGCAGTTTGGTTCACAGTAATATCAAGATCTAATGGCAAAAGTCAAATTATTGATATTGTGAACCAAACTGCCCTTACTAATTTTGATATTACCGTACACATAGTAAATATAGCCTAGACTAGTAAGGGGGTATTATAGCCTGTACCGTATACTTCATGTGAGACCACCACAAATGTAATGCTTGTAGGCCTACGTGTGTATGCATATAGGTTTTATTACTAGCCTATCTTCTAACTTATACATACTCATGTTAATGTTTTTAAACAAAATCTACCCAAGAAACTTGGGATCTAAACCGAACATCGGCAACATATACGCAACGGCATCCAATACCAACCTTACTGTAACCAGCTTCCCATCCTCGGTCCTATTTCGATCGGGGTATTGAGGCCAAGAGATGTACAATCTACCGTATGTAGCTTATAATTATATGTAAGGCCTCATGGACGACCACCCGAAACATAATGTGTGTATGTATACGCGTATGTTAGACTTATGTAACACATATTTATTGTAGAGGAATGCGTTTCGAATACGATACCATGAAATGCAGGACTCAGATCAAAAGCAGCTGGGTTCTATGTGAGTGAACAAGTCACCAACTGGGGGAGGATATAACATGAGTACATTAAAACTGAATGCACGGACAATCATCTATGGTAACCCTATTCACCTCATAGGTTTAACATAATAGTAAAGAACCATTAATTTAAAACAAACAATAATTAAATACAATGATACTGGCTATATATGACGTGTACTCAATGCGTCAGCATTATGTCAGATCACGTCTTCTCTCTGATGATCACGTCAACAGTCATCCAGTGTCTGGAAAAGAAGTTGTGAATCTCACAGGATGGGGTCATCTATATAGTATATACAGGACGATGGTGGCACTGTCCATCCCTCAGACCTTGTTACATCTACGTCTGACATACCGTGTATAGCTGATATAGGCCTGATATAGAATTTATAAAGATAATTTCACAGCACCAGCTGTATGGTCTTGCCCTCGGCCGGTGACGGGACAGTAGAGTCTTGGTGAATGGTATAGTTTCTGACAAACCAGGGCTATTTGTTCATATATCGAACAAAGAAAATCCGTGGGAGGGTTCCTTCTCGCCCTAGCCAGACAACATGTTACCATAAACCTGACCACACAGGAATTTCCAGGAATTCTCATTTATAACTCAACACCATTTACTTATTCCACCAGAAGCCTTGGACAGGTAGGTTTGGGCAGGAAAGGAAACTAACATAAGCAATTAATCTGTATGTCCTAAGAATGTCTTAAGAAAGTTAAAAAATAGAGAGAAACATGTGATAATTGCTTATCCCAAGAGCATTGTTGGTGACTGGATGATGTCCTCTGGACTAATTTACATGCAGGGCCAGCTAATAACCTAATTAGCCCACCATCTTCCCCAAGCCAGATTGAAAAGTACTGCCCTTGAGTCAATGAACGCTCAGTCAGTCCACAAAAAAAATATTGAAAGCATCATGGGAGTGCTAATTCATGGTGCTACACTTACATGAAGTATATACCAGCAATGGTGATCATTTAAGGGGCGTGGATATGCTCCAGTCTCTTTTGTTGACGGTTCTTCCCTGCACGAAATACTTTTTGGTATAATACTAGCAATCTTACTTCTATGTTGTATATGGCAACCAGTACGTCTGACATGCAGTTTTTTTTTTGGTGGGCGTGGTTTAATTTATACATGGGCTGAGGTAGGATCTGCCAAGGAGGAGGTACGGTCGGCCATGAAAATGTGAAGGGCAAGAACATGGCGTCCCGGGGGAATATTGAACTTTGTTTGAAATTGACAGGTCTCCAGAAGATGCAAAATATCATAGAGACATCATGGTTGTTGTTTATTAGAGATTAAAAATGATCCAGAGAAATTAATTTAAGCAATGTATCTGACAACACAAGGTACCGGCGGCTGTTAATATTCATATTATTATGAGGTCGATTAATGGATACATCAAAATGGTGGATTGGCCCAATGGCGTAACTAGGCTTCCGTCTAGTCTGCAGGCCGGAACTTCTTGGATATTTGGAAAGGAAAATTGCGTAGTTTCTTAAATACCGTACGTAGCAAAGCGAGAACTTATATAGGACTATGGGCTAACCCATATTTGTTTTATATAATTTCAATTTGTCCTATAAATCCTTCCAAATTTCGGTTCAACTTTGGGTCTGTAGAATTTTGTTTTGGAAAAGCCGTCGAATATTTTCCTTTTTTTTCTCGGAAAATTTTCGCCCATAGTTTTATGGTGAATTTCCGACTTTTCATGAGATTGAGAAAATTAAATTTCCTGACCAATAATGTGCATCTAGGATCTTCATGCAAAAACGATTATAATGGACCAGGCGGTGACACCACAATGCTAAAAATAGAGAAATAAAATTTTCAGTGGCCGAACGGATTGAAACGGTTGTGCTCTTATTTCTAGGCCGGGGTGGGGTACGGTGGTGGTATGGAGTATGTATCCCATGCACATCGCCCCGCACTTTTATATTAGTTATATATAGGCCTATATATGTTATAGTTAGGCTATAAACGGTATTAGTTATATATATATATATATTATATATAGTTAAATATATGTTATAGGCCTATATATATAGTTAGGCTTTATCTATATGAAATAGATATTTGAAATATCTCGAAATTTCCCATGGAGTTGAAGGGATCGAGAATTGCGCCTCCCCCAATACACAGTAAGTGGGGCCCGAGAGAAGTACCGTATCGTTCGCCCACGATATGAGTAAATTTACTTCAAAACAGTTTGCATCTTATAAGTACCCTTAGTTATACGAAGATTTTAAAATATGATAATATGGATATGGGGATGCCCTACCCTTATCACCCCCATCCATGGGTACCATCTTAGGCACCATCATAGTGCAGTCACCCCCGAATTTAGATTTCTCCTTCTCCATACAATCGCTCCGGATCTGCCAGTTTGCCACGGTGACACTGCTTCAAGTTGCTCCCGCCATTGCAGACTCGGACGCAGAACTGCGCCGCTGGTATCGGGTTTGTTTTAATTTGATTTTTATAAGAAAGCTACCCTCGCAGGAATGAACTTGGTAACAATTCAAAACAACGGCATCATATATCACGGCATCAAATATACCCACTAGGCCTACTGTCCAGCATGTATGACTTAATTATTTCTATAGAATGATTTTCTTCTATAGAAGTTTATAGAAACCTGATATTCTATAGAAAATTTCCGATACGGTTCTATAGAAAGATAAGTTATCTATATAATTCTATAGAGTTCTATAAACACTGGCTTCCCAGCCCCAGTCATATTTATTAGGATCGGACTGTTAAAGGATGGGCCGCACTGGTTAATGGTGGGGCTAACCGCCAACAAGCACTGAGAGCCATGTGCTACATATTACACATTACGTGGCACTACACTCGCCCAATGATTTGTCACGTATCAAGTTGACAGTCCGAACTGGTATTGGATTCGGGCTGGTCGGAAGTCACACTTATCAGTTGACGCTTGCATATCGTGACACGATGTTTTCGTGGTCTGGATTAGAGCTCTTTCTTGGGTGGGTCTTCTTAAACTCCAGGAAACGAAAATTTAAACGTTGTGTCGATCCGCGTTTAGCCTACATTACGCTTTCTGGTGTCGAGGTATAACTATAGTGACATTATTGCCAGTTGAGACTAGAACTTGAAAGATGCATATTAGGCTGTGCATCCCCATGCTGCCTGTTTAAACCAACTTAAGAGTTGGTTAGAAACACACTCAGAGTGACCAAGTAATATTCTGCATCTGCTTCACTATTTGGAACCGGGAGTTTCAAGCTCATCTTAAATTAAGGCAGTACGGGTCGTACAAAACAAGAAATACGTCTAGCCTTCCACAATGATGGGGTACGTATGAGCTTGAATTTTCTCGCCCTTTCCTTTTTTATATTCTCTGCTGCATATATTTTATTTTGACATCGATATAACATGGTATGTAGAGATATAACCGTTGCTACACGGATCCAATTTATTTTTTTGAATTTTCCTGACGGTGAACATTTTGGGCGGAAGCACATCTGCCTAATTGTGGTGTATACATTTAGGGGTATACACCAACTAGATTAATGTGCCTCCGCCCCAAAAGTTCACCATGCATTGTCCGAAAAAGTGCCAAAAAAATAATTGTGGTGAATTTTATGGTATGTTAGCAGAGATCATTATATCTTTTGATTGCCTGGATGTTGTACAGTATAAATTAAAGGTAAGGATGGTGCGGCAGAAATTGGGAGGATTTAAGACGATTTAATTAAACACTTTTATTTAATAATTCGTGGCAGATATATGTAAGGTGTGCGTACTGTCGTAAACTTTCTCCCGTCTCCTAGCTCAAAATCTAAATAGTCCTCATATGGAAATTTGTATATAGGCTCCATGACTGTCCAAGATGTCAACTTTCATAAGAGGGGGGGGGGGGGGCATATGCCCGTTGTCTCCTTCTAAATGTCCGTGGCGGTCACATGAAATAACAAAATTAGTAGTGTAAAGTGGAGCAATTAATTTTGGTGCCGGTATAACCCTTAGCAATAATATTTTACACTCGCGGAATTCAACTACAGATTCTTACGTAAGAACTGGCATTTTTTTTGGATGCGATCGGCGTTCCATAGTAATTTACTTTGCAGTTAACGACGTCATTTTATTTTTAGTGTTAGGGGTTACTCCAGTATGGCAGTAAATTATCGAGTCTTGAAATATTAGTAATCTCCACGACAATTGGACGGAACAATTTAAATAAGTGGGAACACTTCCTTAAAACTACAGAAAAGAGAACCAGCAACACACAATTATGATGAAGACGACCGTCAATCTGCAGAACCTTGGGCCGTGAAAGCACTTTACAATTTGTGGGTCTAACCTGGCTGAGTTCCCCCCCCCAGTCGCCTAGCCTAACGTGATTAACTATACTATACTATAGCCTAGGCTGTAGACTAAGTACTACTTTTTCGCATAGGCTAACTAATACTAGTACTAGTACTACTACTAGTACTACTACTAAGTTAGTACTACTAGTACCACTACTAGTACTAACTTACTACTAGTAGTAGTATATTAGTAATAGTAGTAACATTCAGTTGTACTCTAGTCGAGACTTTAGTTTACGGACTGGGCTCGGTAAATACATGGTAATCCCGTAGGCTGGTCTGGTGGTACTATCGTTGGCAAGCCGGTAGCCGTACTGTAACCTAGTCCGTGTAGCCATCGTGTTCCAAGTTGTTAACAATACCCAGGCTGTGTGTAGGACAAATTCGAGGCATGGCGGATGTAGAACTAGGCCATGGCCAAAAATTGGATTTGGAAGTTGAAGAGGGTGAAATAGAGGAAGTCGAGGCAGAGATGATTATGAAAGATACCGCCGAAGTTTACGTTATTTTGTCGGAAACTGACGGCGAAGATGAGCCTGAACTTGTCAAGTCATGCAAGAAATACAAGAACTTGAAGAAGTCTGCGAAAACCAAGCCTAACGAATTCTCATCACGTAGTGCCGTGATGAGGAAGAATGTAACATTAGGTTCATTGTTGTCCATTGATCGAAAGACTCGGAAGTCTTCTCGTCATAAAAAGAGTGCGGACCCTCGGAATAAAATTTCTCGAGGACTCCAACTTGAAGATACTAAGCTTAGGAGTAGAACCGACTTGAGCAATGACGTTTGGGATAGCCAGAACTTCAGTTGTATCGCTGGTAATACTAGTAGAGAAAATGGCATTTACCCCCATGACAGACACCACAATGACATATGGGGCACTATACGACAAGGAAGGGTAAGGCAAGAAGAGATTCAAAGGAAAAGGAAAGCCGAACGTATCCTTTATCTAAATTAAACTAGTACGAGTTTAAGACGATGACCATGCGATCGTTGAATGGTTTGGCCCAATCTAGCTGCTCTCTTTCTTTCCGACTGAAAATTGCTAGTTTTCACTGGTACGCAATGCAGTAATGAATGATATTCCTGACATAAGTGACGTCCCCAGCCAAAAATAGACGGCACGATTTTTACTTGGGTGACTTTAACTTAGATATAGGGAAACAGATTTATTTGAAACAGAAAAAGTCTCCTCCATGTAGTAAATCCCTTTTGTTCCGTCACCCTCAAGAGATGGCATGATTTTGACACAGGTCACCTCATTTTGTTCTTAAAGTCGGCATATATATTTGTTCTTTTTACACCCCCCCCAAAGATTCCTTGGGATAGTGGCTGCATAATTATTTAAATTCTGCATCATAAACTATTGAAAGTGTTTCTGTAATCGGGTTAGGCCCAGGCTAGCCTACTGTAGACTCCAAATAGACTTCGTACTGTAGGCATAGAAGCTAACCTGAACTTACAGAGTAAGACTCTAAAACCAAAGTTGTAAAATAAATTCAGACCCTAACCTAGTCTAGGCTAAGACGATACAAATCCAGTTTAGCCTAAGTGATTTTTACCCTACTGAAACCGGGAGTCATTGATAGAACTATTCGTAAACTTTAGTGTCTTGGAAACATGTTATGGACATTAGGCTGTTGTAATCTGTTGTAGTTAATTTTCTTTTAATTACTTTTCTGGCACCTTTGCAGCCCTCCTCCCAATATGCTTTCCCCCCACTCTGATAGCCAATGTGTGCCCTTCGGTTGAATTCTAATTACTCCTGCTGATTATTATTCATGTGACAGATGGGCTTATCAAACTACTGAATATTTTCCCCGATGAAGGCCACCCACGTTCCTCGTAGATGCCAGAGGTTACGATTCTGCCTACAACAAAATTCAGCCATTTTTGTTTTGTTTTTTCGACCCGAGAAGCTACAGTATATTCCCCCCTTGACAAAAGTCTCGACCTGCACCGCCATAGGCACCAAGCCGAAGCGTCGCTCCAAGTCCAGTGAGTTCGACGTGCTTCTGAGAGATTACCGAGAGGTCCAGAGGGCGATTAGAGTCGAAGAGGCCCGGCAGAATGTCCCTGCGACGACCCGCGGTCATTCGGCCAGCGTCAGGAGGAGCCTCCCAAAGAGGCATTCGAGGATGCAGTCGGTTGCGAGGTCTCTGCCGAGGCGCAAATCGAAGGCGGACAGCATGGTGAGTTGTGGTTGTGTCCCTTTCTGGCCACCTTTTTAATTTCTTTTTTTTGGTTGGGGAAATTCACCCTGTGACCTGTTTTTTTTTTTTTTCCAGGTAGAGTGCACTGGTTACAAGATCTCTGTATATTGTTTAAGAGTTCTTTTTATAAATATATACTTTGAAAGTGATTGGCCAAGTCATAAATTAGCATGTATTAACATATATTAACATATGAATACATATAACATACAGTATGTACAAAGTGTAGTAGTGAGTGAATCCGTGTTTGGGTTAAGGTTAACCCCAGTTAACCATGCCTGTATTTTATCAAAGCAAGAGATTGGTATATATTCCTCAGCGACTGCCATAATTCCTGGTAACCTTCTAATCAGTGTTTGGCCCTTTTTTTATTATAAATATATACATTGAAAGTGATTGGCCAAGTCATAAATTAACGTACAGTATATTAACATGTATTAACATATGAGTACACACGTACAGTGTAGTAGTGAGTGAATCAGTATTTGGGTTAAGGTTAACCCCAGTTAACCATGACAAGAGATTGGTACTGTACACAGCAACTGCCATAATTCCTGGTAACCTGTGAATCAGTATCTGGCCCTTTTTATAAATATATATATTGAAAGTGATTGGCTGTCATAAATTTACATTGAGTAACATATGAATACACATATACAAAGTGTAGTAGTGAGTGAATTGACAGTGTTTGGGTTAAGGTTAACCCCAGTTAACCATGCCTGTTTTTATCAACACAAAAGATGCCTATACTCAGCGACTGCCATCATTCCTGGTAACCCGTGAATCCGTATTTGTTAATGGTAAATAAGCGACGAGGTGTACAGTACATTTTGTAACCAGTGTGCTTCGTTTTTTTGCCAATTATTTTGCCAATCTCAGTCGTTATTAAAGATATAGCGAGTCTCAACTTCTAAGGGAATTATGGGATTTGACGGAGGGGCCTTATGGAATTTAAGGGAGGGACATTATGGAATTGAAGGGAGGGACAGGGGGTTTGAGGGAGGGGCATATGGTGATTTGGGGGAGGGGCATAAGGAGATTTGAGGGAGGATCATTAGGGGATTTGAGGGAGGGGCATATGGTGTTTTTGGGGAGGGGCATATGGTGATTTGGGGAGGGGCATAAGGAGGTTTGAGGGAGGGACATTAGGGGATTTGAGGGAGGGGCATATGGTGATTTGGGGAGGGGCATATATATGTGATTTGAGGGAGGGGCATTAGGGGATTGAGGGGGAGAGGTATTATGTAATGTTTGTTGTATGATACTGTATGCAAAGTAAAAAATATCAAAAGGTGCCCCCTGGAGCTGTCTATGGCAAGTTTTTACTCTTCACCCAGAAGCCCATAAAGAGGAGTAAAGGGAAGTCGAAGGAAGAGGAGGAGGAGGAGGAGGACGATGAAGAAATGACGGAGTTGGAGCTGAGGATGCTGGCGTTGGTCTCTGCAAAGAGAGCTTGTGAAAACAAGCCGGATGATGACAAGCCGGATGATGACAAGCCGGATGATGACAAGCCGGATGATGACAAGCCGGATGATGAC
>JAODAG010022176.1:0-27265 GCA_027574785.1 Orphnurgus asper | reverse complement strand
ACTCAATGTCTACCACGTTGGAAAAAAGTGCCCAGCAAGAGCATTCGTAGCGGCATTTACAATGTTAGACACTACAATCGAATCTGACTCTTCCATTCTTCCACGATTCTCTGTGAGAAGAAATTCCTCCCGACATCAATTGGGCTAATTACCTCCAGCTTAGTACATCGACCTTTCTGAAGCAGTGACCTATAATAGTACTCCTCAACTTCTCAGAATGTATGTAAATTATCAAATCCATGAACATTTTTAAACACATGAAGCAGGTCACCACAAAGTCGTCTAAGTTCAAGGGAGGTTAGAGGTCAAACCTGCAAGTATAATCGTGGTCGTTCGATTGTCTGGTACAGTAGCCATTGTACTGTAGGCACATGCACCGTCCCATCCTTAACAGACATGCTTGATTCTGAGAGTGAAACGCATGAGAAAAAATGCATACGATTCTTAACTTGAATGTTTTCAAACGCGACGACACACAAAGGACAAAATGTGACTTGCGTTCGAAATATATAATGTTATGCCTACATTGCTGTACATTAATGGTTTCGTAGTACAGCTTACAGTACCTCTGAAGTTTTGTTTTTCTTGAAAAGTTGGTGTTTGCCTTGTATTTCTGCCATTTATTTTCTTTAATTTAATGTATTGTTTGTTGTGAAGGGTTCATAGTTCGACCATTCCTGGTACTAATGTACAGCACTAACATACAGCACTAATTTTCTCAAGAATACAGTTAAAAAGACAATAAAGATTGTAGGAGTAAACTGCAATTTTGCTGTGGACTACATTATTATTGGTGGATTAAATGGAAGACTCCAAATTTACAAATTATTGGCTAGATGAAAAGGTCTATTATTTTCCTTTCTTGGAAAAGGTTATCATAACCTTGAACCTAACATGAGACATGTCATAAGAACATGGTGGTTCAACCAACCACCAGAGAGAGCATCTAGTCGTTCTAGTCACTCTCCATCTTTTTCTACGTCATCGGACCAGCATGGTATCAACAATAACGATGGTGCCATGTCTACCAACAACAATGGTCCGGGATACTTAACAATAACAATGGTCGGGGATATTTAACAATAACAATTGTGCAATATGTAACAATAACATTGGTCCGGGATATGTAACAATAACAATGGTCGGGGATATTTAACAATAACAATTGTCTGGGATATGTAACAATAACATTGGTCCGGGGTATGTAACAATAACAATGGTCCGGGATATGTAACAATAACATTGGTCCGGGATATGTAACAATAACAATGGTCCAGGATATGTAACAATAACAGTGTACCAATATTTAACAACAACAGTGGACCGATATTTAACGTAACAATGGTCATGTAACAATAACAATGGTTCGATATTTAAAAACAACAGTGGACCGATATTTAACAACAACAGTGGACCGATATTTAACAACAACAGTGGACCGATATTTAACAGTAACAATGGTCCCATATTTGATGATGGTGTACACACCATCTGCTAATCGCCCAATCGTTAATCCCAAATGATATGCACACGTTACATTTATATGGAGTGTTTATTCCTCCTGTTCTACCATCCTGACAGTGATGAAAACCACCCATGTTTGCTACTGTATATGTTAGAATCAGTGACCTGTTTGTTGCATAATGACAGGTCAACCTTTTAACCAATCACAATGCAGGATCTCAATTACATATGCCTAAATGTTGAATATTGTTTTTAAATCCTGTTGAAAAAATAAAATTCTTGTAACAGGCCTGCGTTGTATAATTCATCTCTTCAGCCTCGATGCCGGACCACATCCCGGAGGAAGACAGTGGGCCACAAGACCCCGACAGCGTAAGTATCATTAACAGGGTTGCTGGGTACAGTATGCATAAGTAAATTGAGCTGCTTAATTTTGAAATTTGAAATAGTTTGATGTACTTTGAATGGACTGTTCTAAGCACACATTTTAACTCATTTTTGATATTATTTCCCACCCCCCCTCTTCTGTTGGTCGCAGCGTTGCAAATCCACAAAGCCAATCGAAAATCTTGATGGACCGAAACTGGTTATGACAGCTAGGCCTTTTAAATGTGCGACCGAATCGGTCGATAGTATCAACTTTGATCCGGAGGCCAAACGGTCCACAGAGGTACTTAGATCTGGAGATCAAACGGTCGACAGAGTATGTACATAGATCCGGGGACCAAAGGGTCGACAGAGGTAATTAGATCCAGAGACCAACGGTCGACAGAGTATGTATTTAGATCCGGAGACCAAAGGGTCGACAGAGGTACTTAGATCTGGAGACCAACGGTCGACAGAGTATGTATTTAGATCCGGAGACCAAAGGGTCGACAGAGATACTTAGATCCGGAGACCAACGGTCGACAGAGTATGTACTTAGGTCCGGAGACCAACGGTCGACAGAGTTTGTATTTAGGTCTGGAGACGCAAACGGCCAACAGTATGCCCTTAGATCCGGAGACAACGGTCGACAAAGTATTAATTAGATCCGGAGAAAGAAGCTGTCGTTCTCCATTATTTGGATACCTAAGTACGTCGAGACAATCCATGCACGTGTATTGTTGATTTGTTGGTTTGAGGTTTTGCAACGTATCATTATATGCTCGGTGCGTGTTTTTGTCTCCAAGTCTGCCGTGAATGTCGCAAACCGCAAACCGCAGCAGCAGCAGGATAATTACGAAGAAGTCGCGATGGATGTAGAGGAGGACATCGCCGATCAAGGTGCGGCTAAACTCGACAGAGCGTCTGCCGCTACCGCTGCTGCTCCTCCTCCTCCTCCTCAGGGGGCCCGCCCCACTCTCCAGACAGGTCCCTCCCGATCACCCCCGGACGTCAAGGACGATGACGACGACGAAATTGAAGAGCTGGCCCTGAGAGCCGCGCTGCTCAAGACGATGGCCTCGAAAAAGAATTCGGTGCCCGTCGATCGGGTAATAATCTCTCGCAGACCTTCTAATATGTAGGAATGATGACCGTAATTGACAGCAGTGGCCGATAGCAGTTTACTGAATGTGTGCCTGCCACTGCTTCTAATTTTGTTTAATGTAAACAACTCCCTCATTGCCAAGAGCATCCGCAGCGAAATTGCTAGGGGGACAAGCCGTATTTGTTCTTTTCTTATTTAGATGGCTGGGTACTAGGGCAATTCTGAAACGGTTTTCCGTGGGCAAAATCTATTTTGCGTCTTAGGCTGTACAGTTTAGTTGAGACCGTCATGTTAGGATCATCTCTGTGCATAGTCTCCTCTGAAAGTGAGCGTACATGTCTTTTACATTTTGGAATTTTTAAGGAAATTAATGCCCAAAAAACACAAAACCACCCCGGGTCACACCTGCAAAAAAATTTTCTCCTTCAGATTCAAGGTGCTGCTTTTATGGCATGCCTAAAATTGTTTTTATTTTATTTTCCTTTTTCGCTGTCTCTGATTGTTTCGACTCTGACAAGAAATGGACAATTTTACTTCGCTGTTATTTATGACACCTACCACATATACCCATCCCCTGCTAATTTATGACATCTATACCCCCAGCCCATTAATTTGTGACTTTTCTTATCTTAAGGAATTCCTCTCCATTGTTTTAAATTTCCAAAGGGGAGCACAAAGGAAGAAGTGAATTCTGTAAGCTCCCCAAGGTCGCGAGAGCCGAAGAATATCTCGTCTGCGGAGACGCCCAGACCACCATCAGAGGCCTCTTCCCACGAAAAAGGTTACTCGTACCAGCCTACTAGAATCGACAGAAAACCAGTGGTATGTGAATATCTGAACATTGGTCGAAAAAGAGAATGCGGTATGTTAAAGCTGTCCATCTGCGACCTAAGGACGGGGTTTTATATACGAGGCTTCCTACCCTTTCCCAATCCCATACTAAACGTAAACTTAATATTTTCAATTTCAGCGTTGATAAATATCTCCAAAGCGAGCGTTGACATTTGTTTGTATTACACCCACCGCATTAGAGTTACCAGTTTTTGTCCCAAATATTATTTTCCTTCGAGATTCGTTAATCTTCTAAGATATTGTTTTACGGGTTGTATGGTGTGCTTTTACAGGCAGTTTTACAGAAATTCTGCGAGAATTAGCCTACCTTACAAGTGTTGGGGGTTCTAGCGAAAAATACAACAGCAAAGGCCTAGGCTTATGAGTGTCCATACACAAACACACACACATGATAGGCTGCCACATGTTTCCATGCAAAAAGTATTATATACGAGAGCAAAGCATTGTCAGCAAGTTTGTTATTGTTAGTCAACGAACGAATGATATGAAGTGTCTGCTAATTTCAAGGAATTTGACCTCTAAGTAAATGGGTCATTGAGAACGGAGTCAATGGGTAGGTCGTAGTTCAGATCGGACCTTGATCCCGCTGTTTATTTATTTGGTGTAGGTATTCAATAAACTGCACCATGTATCATTTTACTGCAGTGTGCGATAGAGCGAACCTAGCTTGGTGCATTGTCCCTCCATTTCGACTAATTTAACCACACAGAGATTGGGCAATAAGGAAGAATTTTGTTACCGAACATTCCTTACATTTTACTAAACAAATAAGCAAAGTTCTCGTTGAATCCCTGACGGGCCGGTGGTGTATCGTGGGTGACCCGGGTAGTAATTTCCAGACCCGGGGTACACGCCGAGGAGGTAACTCGTGGACGCAGTAATAGTAAAGCAAACTGCGCCTCGCACCTATTGTGATGATGTGCATCCGTCCAGCCGTTCCCTTGTCGTTTACCGGCAGATGCCGACGCACGGGCCCCTCGTCATCACCGTCAACCGGGACAGCGAATCCAGCGACGATGAGCCCGGGTCCGACCCGTACTCGGAGATGGTGAAGTTCATCAAGCAGGCCCGGAACTCCGTCCAGGTAGAGTCCTTCTTTCACCGATAGTCTGCTGCGTCGGAACCCATTTTGTGCCTTTGCGACTTTTACATCGAAGAGAAGAAGCCCCAGGGAGGCCCGCCGCTTTCAGATAACCTGAACTTCCTCTTCACCAGTGAAGCAGGAACGAGGGAATCGTTGTATGAGGTTTTGGGTGCTCGCAAGCAAATAAATAAAAATGGGCGTCTTCAAATGTCCTAAGAATGCCCAAATACCGGCAGACGATACGCCGGGTAGGTTTTTACAATGACAGGGAATAAATTTATAGGAACATATTTTGGTTTCTGTAATAAAAAAAAACATTTGTTGATTTATTAATATTCCCATGTAATACCATGCAAAGCTATATGCATACAATGTACATACAATACAGTTATTGGTCACAACTGTCTTGTTAACCCTGACAATATTACTGTATGTATAGTGCTATATACATACAATACAGTCGTTTAATAGAGTTTGGTTGAAACGGTTGCCATAGCAGAAAATAAACTATTTACATTGCGCTTTTCTTGCTTCACTCGTTATTTCCAACTCTTGCGTCACTCCATGCATACCGTTGTACTTTAATCGTCGTCAAAAATCTCGTCGCTTCAAAAAACAGCCCCGAAAAGTCCTCCAGGAGAAAGACGGTTCCACGGAGGAAGTGAAAGTTAAGGCCAAGACGCCGGATGCCCTCAGCAAGCTGCCAGAGACCCACATCGCAGAGTACCGGCGGCTGAAGGAGGAGATCGCCAGGCGGGAACGGAGGAAGGGAGGGGACGTGAAGCCGTCCAACGGGCCGGTACCCGGAGAGGAAGACGTCAAAGTAAAGAGGATATCCGCCCTGGAGGCTAAGCTGAACAGAAACAGGTGACCGTCGATAGGACGCAGTTTTTGTTCCAGCCGTAGTAACGGCCGCCCTCTAGCCGTTTACCTTCTTGAGAGACACATTTTATGACCAATTTTAAGCACCTTAAAGAGATATTTGTATCATCAAGGTATTATCCTGTATTATCAAGGGTATCATTGCAAAAACCAGCTGTGAAGACAACCTCAGGACGCTGAAGAAACAAAGTCCGTTTGGGGTAATTGCTCGCCAAGAGAGACGCCGTGAGAAATGGTTGCCCGTCTGGTTGGTCCACCGGTACGAACCCCAAACCCCCCCCCCCCGGACGGCGTAACTGTCTCTCTCTCTCACCTCTCGCAGGTCGTTGATGGAGAAGGACTACCGGCTCTACCAGGAGAGCGCGCGCCAGCAGTCTGAGAAACACCGCAACATGCAGAAGGCCCTCTTCAAGGTCCAGAAGCTGAGGGAACAGATAGCCGTGATGGAAAAGGTAGCCGTCCTGAACAAAAACCTGGTCAAGAAGCACATGGAGGAGGTAAGGACGTGGACCCGGGGGAGGAAGGGGGGTGGTGGTCCTTCCTGACGAGTTCCGTAGAGGGCTCTGCTCGATCGACCGGGTGAAATTTAAAAATGAAAAGTTATGGGTTACTGCTCTTGCCAGGTCGCAAGAACCAGACCTGTGTCAATGACGCTTTGCTTTGTAAATTCCATTTTCATTTTCCTTTCTTATTTTTGCTCGTAAAGCAAAAGAACCGTTTGTCATCTTTGGGAGGCTGTGTATCTGTGGAGGTGAAAGTGAGGGAGGAACTTACCGCCCTCAAAGGTACCAAAGTAGGGGATTTTCCTCTGGCCGCCACCATCGAACAACTCAAGGAGGAGCAAGCTGTCATGGCCAAGAGAGAAGCAGAGAAGGAATCACACCAGAGGCTGACCAGCGTTGCGGTAAGACTACAACTGATTGCTAATTGGGGGAGATGTAGGAAGATTGGGGGGAAGAGGTAGGTAGGATGATCGCAGGAGAGGTAGGATGATTGGAGGAGAGGTAGGATGATTTGGGTCAGAGGTAGGATGATTGGGGGAAGAGGTAGGATGATTGGGGGAAGAGGTAGGATGATTGGGGGAAGAGATAGGATGATTGGGGGAAGAGGAAGGATGATTGGGGGAAGAGGTAGGATGATTGGGGGAAGAGGTAGGATGATTGGGGGAAGAGGTAGGATGATTGGGGGAAGAGGAAGGATGATTGGGGGAAGAGATATGATGATTGTGGGAAGAGGTAGGATGATTGCAGGAGATGAAGGATGATTGGGGGAGAGGTAGGATGACTTGGGTCAGAGGTAGGATGATTTGGGTCAGTGGTAGGATGATTGGGGGAAGAGGTAGGATAATTGCAGGAGAGGTAGGATGATTGTGGAAGAGGTAGAATGATTGGGGTCAGAGGTAGGATGATTTGGGTCAGAGGTAGGATGATTTGGGTCAGAGGTAGGATGATTTGGGTCAGTGGTAGGATGATTGGGGGAAGAGGTAGGATAATTGCAGGAGAGGTAGGATGATTGTGGAAGAGGTAGAATGATTGGGGTCAGAGGTAGGATGATTTGGGTCAGAGGTAGGATGATTTGGGTCAGAGGTAGGATGATTTGGGTCAGAGGTAGGATGATTGGGGGGAGAGGTAGGATGATTTGGGTCAGAGGTAGGATGATTGGGGGAGAGGTTGGGTCATTGGGGGAGAGGTTGGGTGATTGGGGGAGGGAAAGGCAAAGAGTTGACAGAATTGGATGGTTGTGAGATATTCAAGGTATGTGGTGTTACCTGATTGACACTCCTGTTTCTGTATTTTTGGGTTTGATTTGCAGTGTGCTCCATCAATGTCAAATTTACTCTACTTGTTTCATTAGCAGAATTCAAATATGTCGAAAGCTCTTCGAAACCAAGCCAATGAACTGCGCAGGTTAAAGAAACTCGAAGAGGAGTTCGCCGTGAAGATCAAATCCTACCGGGACGCCCAGGCGAAAGCTGCGAGTCACGTCAAGGCCACAGACGGCCCCAGCTACCTCGTGAAGAAAACGCTTGGTGAGAATATCCGACCGGCTGCGTCCATCTACGAGAAGGACAAGATTCAGTTTTCCCTGACCAATACCCCGACCCAGACCGACAGCGAGACGGACAACGCCGACCCGGGGAATGGCCGGGATGGAGCCCCGGGACGGAGAAGGAGGCGCAGATCTTGGCTGGACGACAGTTCGAGTTTGACCCCCCAGTTGGCGGCGAAACGGAAGAAGCTCGTCCAGGCCACGAGGTCGACCGTTAATCGCGAGGAGAGGTTGAAGCCGTGCGATAAATCTTGCGAGAACGGTACCAGTGACCGGGATGAATCTCTGCTGAGGGGGGCACCGAGGGGCGACTACCTGCCCCCCGGCGACTACTTTGCTGCAGAGCTGCTCCGGTCCTCCGGAAAGAAGTGGAAACGATGGATCCTGGCAGGTCATCCAGAGGACGGGGAAGAGGAGGATATGGAAAGGAACCTCAAGTTGGAGAAGTACCGGAGTCCTCTGGTCTGCTTTAGAGCTTATAAGTGAGTTGGTTGACCCACTAGGGGGGGGGGAGAGTATATATCTACATTGGTCTAACTAGCATAACTTCATTATTTATGCGAGTGTATGTCTAGATTGGTCTAATAGCTTAACTTCATAATTTATGCGAGTGTATGTCTAGATTGGTCTAATAGCATAACTTCATTATTTTTGCGAGTATGTCTAGATTGGTCTAAATAGCGTAACTTCATTAATGATGCGAGTGTATGTCTAGGTTGGTCTAATAGCGTAACTGCATTATTTATGCTAGCATACATCTAGATTGGTAAGAATTGCATAACTTTATTATTTACGCGAGTATATATCTGCATTGGTCTAAATAGCATAACTTCATTATTTATGCGAGTGTATGTCTGGATTGGTCTAATAGCATAACTTTATTATTTATGTGAGTGTGTATCTAGATTGGTCCAAATGGCATAACAGCATTTATTTTTGCTAGTATATATAGTTGCATCATAACTAACCTCCTCTTTGCAGGCTCCAGCAGACTTACTGGAAAGCAGCCGGCCTCTCGCCCTTCTCGAAAACGTTTTCCAACAGATTAGACCCCCGAAGAATCTTGTGCAAGTTTGAACTGAACGGAGTTTGCAACGACTCCAGTTGTCGTTGGTGAGTGCATTTAATTACTTTGATACGCAGAGCAGCGCATGGTGTTAAACTGCTTATGTAACTTACAGAGAGGTCGTCACCTTTGGAATAAAATCAATAACAATGCATGATTCCTTCATTCCATTGACAAGCAATGTCTAATGATCGTCATAGAAAATTTACATGTGATTAAAGCAATCGATTACGGAGACCATGCCTTAAAGTACCAAGAAGTGCTTGTCGCAGGAATTGCAAGTGTGTGTAGCAGAGATCCGTAGGGGTTATTCTGTTTAAAAATCCAGTATACAGGGTAGAAGAATTGTATATTCTTAGGACGTAGGAGGTCAGTGAATATTCATGATATTGAAATGTAATCATTATCTAGTACTGAATATGGAAGTATCGTAGGATGCGTTAGAATTCATTCTCTCACGTGAGTTTGTGAAGTAAATAATGGCCACCCACCCACGGTGTTTTTTTTTTCCCCTTCCGTCAAGCCTTCATGAAAGGGACTACCTGCTCTCGGAGGAGGACGCTCTCGCGGACCTGCTGTCGTATACGCCCTCGCTGGTCAACGTGACCCCGGAGATGACCCGGGAAGAGCGGAGCCGAAAGATCGGCCGCTTTCTGCAAAGTCTGACGGAGCAGGTCGGCAAGGAAAACACCAGCAAGCAGGCCAGAGCCAAGGAAGAATTCTGCTTGCGGACAGTTTACCATCATTTGAAGAAAGGTATAAATCGCAGTTCCGTTTTCTGGAAATTATTGGTTTGTGCGTGCAATTTGCCATTTTTTTCCCCCCTCTGCAGGTTCGATGTTCCAAGGTTGTGGTGGAAGATCGAAAGAACCAGCCCTCCCGTACTCGTAAATTCCACCAGTTGTTAACGCATCTCAAGTCCGACAACCGTTTGCTTAAGTTTGTTTTACAAAGCGTCGTCGCCACTGGCACATTGCTAAATCCGCTTCATAGCGTCCACTTTTCGTTCTCAGAAAAAGTTGAATATCCCGTCCTCTGCGAAAAATGGAAACCAAAGAAAGAGACCGACACAGGACCAAACAAGACCAGACTGGACGACGGAGGAGATGAGGAGGAGGAGGACGGGTACCAGATTTTTCGTGGCAGGAAAGTTCCCGAAGCCATCGAGATCTTAGGAATCGATGAGAGCAGGTATTGTGGCAGTATAAATGTAATAAGGGGATTAGAATATAAGTGAGGTTACCATGGTTACGTAGGCATTGGTGGTCATCAAAGCGTAGAACTGCATGTCTCTGAAGGGTGGCGTAATAATGGTGATAGTGGTTGAAGGCCCGTGGTGGCATAGCGAGGTTAACGATGCTGCGCGTGCATTTGTGGTATCAATGTTTGTAAAATTGTAAATCGGTTGTTCAGGGATAAATTAATGGACAAAATTGATAAGGGACTCGTCGCAGTCTGAATAGTGGGGTTGTGGAACACCAATCAGGTGAGGTATGGCAGACAATTAAACTTTGTTTAATAAAGTCATTATTATCTGACAAATCACTTTACAACGATTTTTATTTTTAACTGCAAAAAAAATCAAGATCGGACAGAAATGGTGTGTAGCTTCATAACTCACTTAATAAGATATCCTTCTTAAGAGGCTGGTTTTAAAGAAGTTGCAACAATTTGGATAGGACTGAAGGGAAATTATTATTCGTTGCAAAGAAGCGTTTCTTCCTTGGCTGTCACTTTCGTTTCCGATGCTGACTGCTCAGCAACTTAAACAGCTCTGCTCATAAAAACAATAATTTCCTGGGCATGACGGTCATTCCCAGGGACGTAGTCTGAAATTGAAAGGGGTGGGGAGGAGTCTTAATGGTCGAGTGGTGTGGAAATCGTAAGGGAGGCAGCCTATCTGCTAAAAATGGAGTTGTACGTCCTTGTCAACGTCCTTGTTTTCTCTTAATTTTTCGGACTTTTCCCTGTTTTTTGGCACCCAAAGAGTGGGGGAGGGGGGGGATAGAGATGTCTCTCCCACTTCTCTCCCATCCCACCCCCTTGCTTGTTCAGTAGAAGAAGCTACCGGATTTGTAATTGTCAATTACTGTTGTTTATTGATATCTCTGCTTTGTTGTAGGTATTACGGTAACAACGAGAAAAAGATCGCAAACCTGGAATCGCTCGTCTTGGACGAATCCACACAGACCGATCTGTGGTTGAAGCTAGTGAGGTTAATTCTCCAGGACCGGTGAGATTTCAGACGGACGGACACCTTTGTCGCGCTGTTCCTAGTCTTCCCCAGGCGTGCTTTAAAAAGATAAATAGTTCCTGTACTGACGACATCTTACAAGTTTCGGGAACGTCTTCTACCATAGTATTGGTTGCTGTTTTTTTCCATTGTTTTATATTTATAAATAAAACAATATTTTACGAGGGTTAGAAACTCGGCAGCACATGCTAATCTGCCCCCAATGCCCTCAGAAAATAAGTGCAGCAAAAAAAGCTACGAAATAGTAGAAACTTTTATATTTAATTGAGAAAGGATGTCCAAAGCTAAAATGAAAATTTAATCAATTTCTAACACATCTTGGCAACATCTTGGCTTAAAAATACCTGAAGACCCTTGACCTTCTTAAAATATAAAACACCCCTAAGGCTTCACAGCGTCAAACAATGCAAATGTCGATGACTCTTCAACTGTGGTGGGGTTAATTTATACATGTGAGAAAAAAACCTATTATTTATAGGATAGTAATAGACAAAAACGAGGATATTGAGTTTTCGCTCCGCCGATTGCTCTCCCGTCTGCTTTCTCGACAACACTTGAAACGACGGCGCATGCTCTTGTATCGTTCTTCTCGTAACCTCCAGTTCCCCCGAGAACCAGGACCGTGCGTTGAACGCGCTCTCGCGAGGACTGGAGCACAACCCTGCATCGTCCGACCTTTGGTCGAAGTACCTCTCCGTGTATTCTTCCAGGGCAGAGCACCCGGATCTGCCCGAGATCCACTCTCAGGCGATGCAGTATACCAAGGACTACCACGTATACTGGAAGGTAAGGGCACACGGCCAGTTCTCTCGCTGTTTTTTTTTTTTTTTAGGGCGTCCCTTCAAAATTGATGTTTAAACGGTCTGTAACGAAGGCTCTTGAACTGGTACCACGTATTATTATTATACATCTACCTTTATGGAAAAGATGGCACTATGCCATGATATGTACAACACTTATGAGATTTATTTACTTGTTGTATATTCAGAGTTAGAGAGCTGTCACAAAACTCCTTTTCAAGAGCGCCCTCTTCGCCTAGCTGTGAAGATATTCTTCATGAAAAGTGCCCTCAGTTTTAATTCACATTGGTAACGGTTAAGGGAAGGGGAATGTAGTGATTGCATAATCTTTGCCATGTACAAACGCAGCGACTTGCTTCCAATGATATCCGAGTGGCACTGTTTATTTTTTTGGGATTTTCTCCCCTTAAAAATGATTTTAAAATGTTTTTTGTGTTCACATTTCATGTATTTAATTTTTCTGGGGGGACAATCAGTGTCTGGAAGTTGCGGAAACATTCCAAGCCAAAATCGCAACCTGCCGTGAAACACTTCAGCTTTTAACCTCCGAGCCGCCGGAGAAGAGGGATGCGTGCAACTCCCACAGGTTGCTGGAGACGATACTGTACCAGTTGCAGGTTTACATTCTTACAGGGAGATTGATGGAAGCCTGCCATCAGCTTAAAGTTAGTCCCTTTTTTCCTTTTATATTGTTTGGTTTATTAATTGCAAGAAGTATGTTAAGTCGTTACGAATACCATCATGATTATAATTGTCTGATAGAGACCAATGAAGGGGGGGGGGGTTAATCGACAGTCTATCGTGTGGGGTCAGGGTCATCTCAGTCTGGATAAATGCACGATTGGGGGAGTCACACAAGGACGTATTCTGAGTGCATCCAGCGACCGGTTGATCCGAGTTACCATAGCAACGAGTGCTATTGCACGTACGAGTAGCTTGGTCCAGTCTATACTGTACTTCACCGCTGTCTGCGTTAATGATTTATTTCAATGTGGCATTTAACTTTTGACCTCCCCTGCTGGCATAATAGCACTGGCTGTCTCAATGTGTGAAATCGAAAAAGATAATTGAAAGTTCTTAAGAAAGAATAATTGAAGCTTAAGAATAATTGAAAGCTTAAGAAAGAATAATTGAAGCTTAAGAATAATTGAAAGCTTAAGAAAGAATAATTGAAGCTTAAGAATAATTGAAAGCTTAAGAAAGAATAATTGTAGTTGTGTTCACATGGCCATTAATTGTTAGCCTAGCTAAATGAAATATTTTCAATGTAATAAATTAATTTAGACACCTATATGAGGTATTGTCTTGTGCTATATGGCCCCAGGTTGGACGTGATTGGCCATGTAGTATTTGTTAGGAAGTTAATTGCTTCTAGTTTGTAAAGATAAAATCTTTCAACCTGAAGCTTTCAAACACAACATAGTGTCACTTTTGGTTAAGCACGATTAACATGGATTCAGCCTGTTTGGTTATATATCAGGGATATCCGACAATTTTGTATGAAAAGAACTTGTCAGGCCAAGCGTAACATTATCCATCAAAGCGTACATTTTGTACATGCACACAATGACCAGGCTGACTATTTCCTGATGCCGAGTCTCTAAAGCACCCTGTTAGCCATAATAAAAATAAAAATGTGTTTCGGACACCGCTGCGGACCTTTTGCAATTGAATACTCCCTGGTTTATAACACATATAGTAGTTAGAAAATACAAATGTCGTACAAATATAATTACACAATTATCTTAATGTCACTAGCAAGTTTCTTTCAAACATATATGCTCTAACCTTTGTGGATTTAAATCAGTCTGAATTCTCATCAGAAACCATAAGTTGTACTGTTAGTTTTTCTTTATCTTTGAACATACCTTCTAATGAAGATAGCAGTTACATCACCTACATGACAGTGGTTGATACCTGTCTGCAATGGATATCATGCATTCACCTTAATATCATTCCTCTAACCAACAGGAGATATTATCATCTCATGAAGATAACAGTTTCGTCGCCTACCTGTCAGTGGCTGATAATTGTCTGCTCTGGATCTCATACATTCACCTTATATCATTCCAATCACTCCCACCTTGTCTGTATCAAGAAGATGGATGTGGCCTAAGTCATGTGGTAAAAAAGGTACATATATTGGTATATTGTATCTTCACTGGGTTGCTATTTAGTTCAAGAACCATCACTGTCAATATGTATTGTTCTCACTATGGTATCATTATTATCTAGTTCAAGAACCAATACTTGTCACTGTTTGCTTGTTTCTTCTTCTATGGTATCATTAGTATTTAGTTCATTACCCAAAACTGTCACTGTATGTTTGGTTTTTTCTCTATGGTATCATAATAATTGTCACTGTTTGCTTGTTGTTTCCTCTATGGTATTATTATTTAGTTCAAGATCAAATACTGTTACTGTTTCTTTGTATTTTCCTCTATGGTATCATTAGTATTTAGTTCAAGATCAAATACTGTCACTGTTCTTTTTATATTCCTCTATGGTATCATTAGTATTTAGTTCAAGATCAAATACTGTCACTGTTTCTTTGTGTTTTCCTCTATGGTGTCATTAGTATTTAGTTCAAGATCAAATACTGTCACTGTTTCTTTGTATTTTCCTCTATGGTATCATTAGTATTTAGTTCAAGATCAAATACTGTCACTCTGGTTATTGTTAGTGTTTAGTTCAGGATCAAATACTGTCACTGTACAGTTGTTTTTCTTTTTATGGTTTTGTTAGTATTTAGATCAAGAACTAATACGTCACTGTATGTTTGTTTTTTCATTGATGGTGGTATCATTATAAATTTGAAATTCCTTTTGGACCAAAGTCATAAGTCATTAATGTTGTATTGAACATTATCTTATTAATTAGTTAAACAAGTGGTGAACACAGGAATTAATTACATTTCCATTAATCCCTTTAATTTCCATCAGTTGCCTGTGTGTATATATGTCTTCCTTTGTAAGTTGATACCATGTTGTGCATGTGTCTCCTCCTATCTTCTAGTCTCATTTCGTCTGTCCATGGCACCAGCCCTTGAGCCGTCCGCTGAATGAAGTCCTGGACTTATTCAGAGAGGCTACTCGGTCGGTGAGAGACGGCGACGATATCACCTTGTCGTCGAATCTGTATCACAATTGGATAGCCTTGCTGAGTTCCTGTAGCAGGTAAGTGATCCACGATCTGAATGCTAAATGCTGGAAATATTTCACCACCATTAACACATGGTTTTTCGGTGTGTGCTATTTATTGTACATAGCCTCAACTGACCTCATCCTCAACGTTCTGCTGAAACTAGTCAGATCTGTAACAAGGCAGTTGATGTGCAGAATATTGCCGAGGTAAACACCTTGGTATGCCAAAACATCATCCCATGAGCAGTTGTCAAGAGATGTCAGATCCTGTTGCGGGGATCTCACAACTTAAAACGGCTCTGGAAATGATGTGTGCAATTGATTTGCTCGTTAAATAATTGTAACAAATTTCGGAAAAAGATCACGAGAGAAACTGGAAGAAGCCGTTAACCTGATAATCTCCGGCAGTTTATAGGTCGGAGCTAGGACCGATTATTAACGTCTGTTTTTAATGCTGTACTTTTGATGACAATAAGCTAGTGCTAAGTGATTTTGATAACAGGAAACAGGAAGCGATCGACCTCTGTCGACGGATTCTCGAGAAGTCGCCGGCGGAAACGTCATTCTGGAAAACATTGCTTCTCCTGGAGATGAACAGATCGGAGGACATCCTTAAAGTCCGACAGGTAGGTGAATCGTCAAATACGGTGTTGATGAATTGGGGCAGGGGGGTCTTCTGTTCAGTGATTAGGTCATTTCGAATCGTTTCCTTGCGAAGTGGTGATTACATAGTAGTATTTGCATTCATCGCAGCAGTATGGCACAGTCAGTGGTGATGAGGCGGTTGATCGTACCTCCACTGGTCATTTGAGAAATTGGCAAATGTTTTGATGGTATGCACGCATCTGGCATATGGGGAACGTTAAATGTTGGTCCCGGGAGCAGGATGGGATGGATATTCACTTGCCTGTGTAGTTAACCTCGTATCATTGGTCGATAATAGCAGGCAGGGTTGCTCTTGCCGGTGTTCATCCGTGATCACCACATGGGCGCAGGGTTGCATAAGCGCCGGAGAGCGTCCTCCTGAACCCATTCAGCTAAACTAATATAACTAATACTGTCATGCATGAATTCTGTCATTAACCTTGCTGTTATAACATCTTCACCAGTTTTCAGTCGTGTGTTTTGTCTATTTGTTGCAATCGGTGGAACAATTGCAACAAAAATGTGGCTTTTAGGTAGCTAGCATACATACTGCTTCATTGAGAGTATAGACTGAGATTGCTGCGTGCTGTCTGCAATGCGTTTAGAATGGTGGCTTGTTATGTATTAGTCATCAACATTTCCCAGGTATTTATTCATTGTGATGTGAGAGTGCTGTCAGCAACAAGTAGGAGGTGGCATATCTTCAGTCGGCTCAAATCGGAGTGAAAACCTGTGTCATAATACTTCATGTATCTTTAGGCCTGCTTTCTCTTGCCGTTCCGTGCGGTGAGTTTGCCTCTGCAAAGTCGTAAAAATGCATTTTTCGTGGTACTACGTCTTGTTTCTGTCATTGTTCCGGTACAGATTTATTATGAGGCTTTCAGCAAGTGTGCTCCTTCCCCCGAGCTTTACTACACCGCCGCCAAACTAGAGAACGGCGAGGGCTTCCCCGGGGAGGCCATCAGCATCCTGTCGGACTGTGCGTCTGCCTTCTTTGACCTTCCGCCTGAGGGCTCGCCCAACGAAGATACCTGTGACCTCTACAGGTACGTCGTCTGTCCAGATGAATTTTGTGAAACTGTAATTTTCATCCTGTTTTAATGGTAAATCCAGATTTAAATATTTGTGTGATATTTATATGGCGGTTATATGTCCTTATCGATTAGCTCAAGACGAATATAATTTAATATGATATTTCGTTGGCCAGGAGAATGTTATCATGCAATGTTTAAAGCTGCAGTTTATAAGAACTGTTCAGTACTGCAACTTGTAAGACACTAATGTACTACATGAATGTATTAAGACTAGCTAAACTAAGCTGACTATCTATTGTATTAACAATATTTTTGTGCTGAACATCAAAGGTAGACGAGTTTTGAGGTGCTTTACATGCTCACAGCAAACTATTCAACGTACATAATCTGATGTGCTGAATTTATACTCTAGGTAGTGAGGGCAACGAGGCGATCTATTATAGATTCCTCCTTTAAATACAGGGTTCTGCTCCACCAGCCGGTAGGACTCTCCTTCAAGCCGCCGCCTATCCAGGATGCCCTCCGGCCCATCGTCGACAAGGGCCAGGGGTACGTCTGGCTCTGTTTCTGTTTCCTTTCAACGCTGAGGCAGCCTCCGTCAGCCGAATGCGACGGACCGCGAGATGCCTTTGAGGCTGCCGTCTCCTCCCTGGAGAGGCGAGAGGGCATGTTAGACATTTGTCTGCAGTAAGTAGGAGTGTCACGGTGTGTGTGCATACTACACTGTTGCTTTTTCGTGGATGATTTTTGTAATTTTGGTGGTTTTTATTTTTAATTGTAAAAGTGTTATATCATTTTGAAAAATGATTAGGAAGTAAGTTATTTTTGTGGTGCAATTTTGTAATTGCATTTGCACTTTAATTCAGTGACTATTCCTTGCAGGGTGACGGGGTTATCCCTCTCGTCAAACAATGTAGTCTCCCTGTAAGTGAGCATCATGGACAAACATGATTCCCACAATTACCTTAATTGAAAGGAAATATGGCAGTCAGCATTTTTTTTTACAGTTTTGTCTAATTTTTCCTTCTCGTTCTCGTAAGGTCGATAGCCTTCAGTGATGCCACAGACCTTTTCCGTGGTATATGTTACCGAGCTAAAGGTTCAGGAACCTGTCGACACATTGAATAACTAATAATTCGCCTCCCGCTTTATCTGCACAACTTATCACAAGTAGCTACTAAGCCATGAAATAATATGATAACACTTTCTTTCCATATATATGCTTTTCTTGTAGTAACAATCAGAAAAGCTGAGCTTTCTGTATCATTGCTACCTTAGTTGGGAATTCTTACACAAGTGGGAAACATTTTTATGAAGACAAATTATTTGGGCTACTGATGACCAGTCTATGACCGCAGTGATAATAATAGTTGGAGAAGTTTGCACCGTTGGTAGTGTTCTTGTACCTCCCCTGCTTGCATAAGTCACATCTCTGTGGGTGTCGATCAATCCTTTTACTTGCCTCCACTAGTGCTTTAGTGAGTTGCTGCTGAAAGGGTATTCAGAATACATCCATTTTATGGTTGATAGAAAATTCAAGTAATCGCAAATAACATGAGGCGAAAATCAATTTGTTTTCTTGCAGACACTTTCAGTATGAGCTGCTGAGGCCCGGTCCCAAACCGGGAGAGAGAGGCAAGACCCTCCGACGAATCGTGAAGAGCATGGTCACCACTCAGCCGTCGTCCTTCCCGATTCCCTTTCACGACGACCGCTCTTACATCGATTATGCCTTCCATAACAGTATTCTTGACTTATATCTCAGTTATTTGCAACCGAAGGACCGAACCGAGGCTTATGAAGAATACATCTCACTCCTGCCGCAGAACGTAATCTTGTTACAGAAGTGAGCAATATTGTTTCTTTTATTTTTTGATCCATAGAAGCAGGTTTAACATTTTGTGCTTGAATAAATAAAGAAGTTAATTTTGTCGTGAAGGCGAGAAATTTGACCCTTTTGATAATTGATATGACTGCTTAATACTTTCTGCTTACTGAATCCCAAAAATGTAATGAAATGTAAACTTGAGCCAACACAGCTAATACAGCTCTGTCAAAATATTGTGGGATGCATCTAATTTATGGTCGTAAGTTTTTCTACTGCACTGTAGTTGTTACTTGTACTGAGCATATATGTATTCTATTGACTTGGCTTGTACAGATATAACTTCCTACATGCATCAGGAAATTTGAAGATAAATGTAAACGAGAAGAATGAGACGGTTTCGGTGAGACTCACAAAGCTGTCTCCGTTAGCCTGCATATATCTGAGGTTTTGCTGCTCAAAATAACATATATAATATGTGTGATCTAAAATGGCAATACTTTCCATACCACACTTATTGTACACACTACAACAAGACACTATGAGATTGGCCATTCTAAAGAGGGAGTAAGGGATGATTGCATATTTAGAGCTAGACATGCTAATGGATTATGTTTCCAAATCCCTGATGTCATAGGTGAAGGTCAAACTACTTATTGTCAAAGGTGGAATTATCACCTTCGGTATATTTGTGGATCTAGTAATAAAGTACACATCCTGTCTTGTCAATTGGACTGTGCTATTCTGATTTATTACTGCAAAGAAATAGTTAAGGATGTAATTTGAACTGTCCAATTGAGAAAGCCATTGATATCTGCCAATTTATTGATCACAAATTAACACATTGAGTCCCACAGGGTTTTCACTGTGCATTGTCTGGAATCCCACATGGGTGTTACTAAATTAACTTTCCACTATTCAACTTCAAAGTCATATCTTAATAATAGGAGGAAAGTTATACATTTTCTTGATGCTACGGAAAAATAAGAAATTTTTCAACAGAAACATTGCAATGTTATTATTTTTACGTGTTTTCTACATAAGATATTCGGTTATGAATATTCAATTCCAGAGTAGACGACCTACATGGAAGCTTATACTGATTCTACAAAGTATTCTGTTATGTTTTATCATCATCAGGTTCCTTGATTACCTTTGGCAAGACGAAGCCTACCATTACATTAAATTTGTGACCAAAGGTGCCCTTGCCTTCCATCCAAAGTGTTTGTCCCTATGGAATGTGTAAGATATTTTACAGTTTTATTCCAATCTCATTAAGAATTCTTTATCCTGCAGGAGGTGAGATGTCTTGCCGCCGGTTAATTGGGAGATCGAAGGCGAGATCATCTTGCCTGGCTCACAGAACAGTCTATATCAAAATTGGTGGCACTTTAACAGGGTCTTAGGTGCCAAACTGCTGAAATAGCAACAATGTAGAAAATGTTATGTTGGATCAATGTAATACTATACAGATACATGTGCCCTATTGTTTTGGTGCTCATAATAATAATGATTGTTAAGGAGGGACAGGGCTTAATGTAAATTATTAAAATGTCGATCTTCACAACCGTAATCGATTTTTCGTACATACTTGGTATGCTGGTGCTAGAGAATTATCCATTTTTTCCATTAATTTTTAGTTGTTTTGTGTATCATTCGCATAAAATCACACCTCGTTGTAACCAAATAAGATATTGAAATTGAAACCAAGAAAAGGATTTGAATTCCGTTGAAGTAGTTAAAATTTTATTCCAGTGAGTAATAAAAAAAATTATAATAAAATGTATGGAAAGATGGAGACGTCTGTCCCTGATCTGTATGTATCTCATGATTGTTCTCAATGGGAACCTTCAGCTTAGCTTGGTGCTGATAATGAAATCTATATATGCAGGCCATTCAATAGGTATTTGGCATAAATAGAACCTCTGTAACAACATTCCCCACCTGAAATTCCATTACCCGAAATTCCATTACCCGCATACTTTTCCAACAAAACAAAGCCCATAGTAAATAAATTCTCCAAATAGCTGATTTAAGAATAGAAAGAAAAAAACTGCAAAACTCTGAGATGAGTTATAAAAGATACATTGATGTGGCCGTTTGCTCTGGAATAAAAATGATCACATTGAGTGATTGCCATTGTCACAGTGAAGACGTCTTACTTTGGAATTGATGTTTCAGTTTCGGGGGTTAATATGCTTATGGTTCATTGTATACAAAGCTGTAACACACATCTAAACCATGGTATACCTTTCATAGAAACTGCCTCAGCCTTCGGAGTTTAGATTCCGTGTTTTTCCCCGTCTTTCCCCCGTTTCTTATAGGCTTCTTCGAGCCGCTGAAAAGACAGGAAACCCGAAAGAGGTACAAGGAACATTTCAAAATGATTGAATTATAATCGTGTGATGTATATTTTTTGTAAACTAGTAATAAATTATTATGTCTAATTTTAAATGAAACCTTAAACTTAGGAGCCCATTATGATTGGAGTTTTTGAATTGATGAGGACATATGTTTCACAGCATTCATTTGATATACTCCATTAGCAACAATCCATCCAAACCTCAAAGCTAGATGTTAGAAGAATGTTAGAAGAAGTTTCTTAAATGTATACTAAACTTATTAAAATGTAAAATTTGAAAAGTTTCTTTCTAAGTATATTTAAAAACAATGTCTCTCCATAAAATCCAATTACAGTTGATTAATTTCTTTTTTAAGGTTATTTAATCTTGACATTTTTAATTATTAATTTATTAATTGTTATTAGATAATTTATAATGAATTATTTGTTATGCATCATTAATTATTAATCTTTCCCTAAAGCATTTGTATGAACATTCGTAGAAGTAAAACTCCTTTTTTCCCCCTTTCCCTTTCCTTTAACCCATCGAACGTTTTTGCTAGGTTGCATCCATATCCTCGGAGGCTGTGAAAGCCCTACCAATGGTAGCCCACCTGTGGAGACATGTAATACCTTCTTCTTTCCTTGATAATCAAAGATCACGAGCATCTGGTCGTAATCTCGAAGATGTTTGCTTAATAATTCTTAACGATTCCTCCAGTGGGATCCATATTATCGTGGAAGTTTAGTGTTTGCAGTACAGTGGACAAAAACAGATAGCTTAGGCTTGGCAAGGGGGGGAACTTGAATAACCCCCGGTAAATCAAAATAGTGCGTCAACAAATTGCGTTTAAAAACATCTGTCAAATTCAGGATCTGCCGGAACCAGGGGGATACTGGAGCCACGCATACATGTCGGGCAGGGTAACCTAAACAAAAATGAGAAAATTCTTCAACATTTGGAAAACATGGTGCCAATCTTGCATCTAAGCACTATTATTTATACCAAAAAGGGGGCATGAATCCATAACTAAGTGCCCTCAAAATGCTGAACCAAACCATGACCAAAACCCCAGCTCTGCCACCATGTTAAGGGACCTCGTTTATATTCATGCAAACTTCCATGATGGCAAAGTGTTGTAAACGTTCAAACTTTCAACCAAGTTTGGAATAATTTTTTCTATTATGTGCCGGTGGTGCTCTTCAGATCAGGAAGAGTTCGTTTCTGTAATTCAGATTGGCCTTCTGTGGCATCCGGTTATCCAAAATGAAATGGCTCCTTTATTTACCTCCTAGCTGAAATAACCACCTACCAACAATAACAAAGTCCCCTGTCTGAAAGTGGTAAAAGCAAGCCGATCCCCACAGGGTCTATTAGCTGTTCAACAAACTACTGGCATGGCAGGGAACTACACTGCACTTGTCTAGGCTGTAAGCAATGGTCAGTTGTGTGCCGATAAAGGTGGAAAGTCATTAAACGATGTTCTGTGCTGAGCTCGGATGCAGTAGGCCAGGAAATTTAACCAGGAAATTTAACAGAAGCGATGTTTAGCGATATGCCCTCGCGAAGGCTAAGCTGAGATTTCCCTACTAGTGTTTATTTCAGGTTTGATATTCTTCAGTTTCGTAATTGTTCGTTTACTCTTCTTTCTGTGTCCGTCCTTGAACTTTTCTAGCATCACCAGAAAACCAAGTTGTCTGGACCAACAGAGAAAGTTACTGCCATAGAGAAGGAAGCTGCCAAAGTAGGGGTCGTCCTTCAGGTAAACCGTAAAGATCACATGTCGGTCTCCTAATAATAATAATGCAGGGACGAAGATTTCCATCCCTTTTCCCTTTCAAAATTTTCCGAGACTTGCATCCTCGTTAACACGAAGCAGCCAATTTTAAGCAATTTCAGCGACTTTTGCATCCAAAACCACCGGAGGTCCTAGTCGAATACTTTTTTTTTTAAGTGAGAAGAAAAAAAGCAACGACAACGTCGACAACGAGTGCCCGTGAATAACCGTTTCCTATTTATGAAGTTCAACTAGCTTGCGCTAAGTGAATTGTGCCGTCAAGAAGATCGGAGAGGATGAGAATAATCGTTTGTTTTGTCTCCTTCAAAGTGAGTTGGTACTGTTCGGCGGAGGACCAAGGCGCTTACCCGTTACGGAGGGCATTTATGAGCCTCGATTTATGAGCTGCTCCGGTAAGACTCCCCAGAGGTTGCCGACAAACGACGCAAAGCTAGGTTCCCCCCTTCCCCCACTTTCTCGAGGACAACAACACTGCCTACCCCCGGGGTACCTGCCGTGAGTATATCAGAAGTAGTTCTGATTAAAAGTTTGTGGTTACAGAGGTTTGAAAGTTTTTTTTTATTGGAACAAAGACGTAATTTTATCGTTTGGTAGATAAACGTTGGACCCTTCGACTGGCGAGGTCTGTTACGACTCGGAGGTCGAGGCAAATATGACATCCGTGGATTCTTACGTTGAGAATAAAATGTTCAAAACAACCGGGCATCGATTGTTCTTTTGTGTTAGTTACTTAACAATGTGCAGAAAGTATGCCAAGGTGACAGGGCATTTTCAGTTCCTTGTATCAACAAATTCCTGCAGCTAGGTTTCATTATTTTTAACCTCCTTTATATTGATGCATCGTTGACCTGGGTTCGCTAATCACCAATTTTTTCAGTTTTTATTTCTTCAAATAGAGGTTTGAAGTTACTCAAAAGAAGATCACAATGGTGATTACAATCTTGATTGTATTGATAATTAATATCTCTGAAGATTTTGTGTCATTCACAAGTCTGGTGACAGTTTTCCATGTGTGGTACTTGTGAATTCAGTCGGGGGGGGGGGATGCGAGGTATGGTTGGAGTGGGTTGTGGTTGGAGTGGGGTTGTGATTGGAGTTGGGTGTGGCTAAAGTGGGGTGTGGCTAGAGTGGGGTGTGGCTAGAGTGGGGTGTGGCTAGAGTGGGCTGTGGCTAGAGTGGGCTGTGGTTAGAGTGGGCTGTGGTTAGAGTGGGGTGTGGTTAGAGTGGGGTGTGGTTAGAGTGGGGTGTGGTTAGAGTGGGGTGTGTTGTGGTTACTAACTTAACAACGATGCACTACTTTCAAGACCAAAAATCAGTAGTTCCATGTTTGTGTGTCATGTTAAGATGTTGATCATTTCTCAAGTGCTTTTTCATCAAATAATGTTGTCTTCATAACCATCTGTAGGAAAAATGCTCTCTACATTATGCTATACTCTGGTAATGCTTCAGGAATTATTATTTAATTGGTCCATTTGTTTTTCTAAGTAATTTTTATTTTTTGGGAGACCTTAACCTCTTTAGTCACAGGCCATTTTCTGTCCTTGAGAACAACTCTACAAGGGCAAGAAGCATCTGGAGTTACTATTCCATGTTCATAGAGTAATCAGAGTTGAAATCGCATCAGCAGGGAATAACCCCCATCATTAATCCCATTTCTGAGCGAATGGATCTTCAATCGGACGATGGTGATCTTGTCGTCAGAGACCCATTTGGCCGAGGTAGCAGACCTGGGAAAATTCAATCATGGAGTTAGAGAAGAAGGCAATTTCAGCTGTCCGATTCGGTTTTGGCCAGAGGAAATACGTGCACCTGGTGACGGCGGCCGTTCTCATTTAAAGAAAGCTCCGATGGAACGATCAGAGGCGGCAACGGCGACCTGGGTGCAGTTGTGGAAACAACAACAAAAAAGGTGTTGCTCTATGCAACTTCTGCATTAATTTTTTATGCTGGGTTTTTTTCATTTCAGTGGCTGACCCAACATATCTCTGTAACAGGATTTTGTAGTAAGTCTATAAAATAACCCACCAGTCACTAGAAGTCTTTCTCCATTTTGTTTTTTTGGTTGTACTGTTAGCCAATGTAGCTTGTGCAATGTACTTATCTAAACTATAGTATCTATCTGTTCTGTCTCATTGTAGAAAGGCTACTGCTCCCAAAAGAGTTGACGAAAGATGTTGACGAAACATTGGGGGTTGAATCAAATTGATTCCCAATTTAGGCAAATTGTATCAGCTAAGTCTAGTAGAAAATCATTTGTTTTTCCCAGCAAACTAAACTGCTGGTAAAATACTTAGATTTTCAACTAGGCCTATTTTGCTCATAGTGATTAATTGATACTGACCAGTTGGTCAACATCATTGATTGATCGAGTGACAGAACACAGTACACAGTGTGTACTGGTCAAAAGGTCAAATTGTGAAACAATTAAACCAGTTTAATAAACTTGCTTGATAAATGTTGGTCAGAATCTTCAGGTACAAAAGTCATTCAAGTTCAGCATAAGTCATAAAGTGGTCAAATCCTGAAACCAACAAGCAAATTTGTTCAGAGTTCCATTAGTTCTTAATCATGTCTGTGATTTTTAGGTTATTATAGGTCAGAGTATGAAATTGTATAAGTGTGAAATTAATGTCTATGATTTTTTAGGCCAATGGTCATTAGGGGTAAAATGAATTGGTCACCAAGTATGATTTGCAGTCAAAAGTCATCGGAGGTAATTCATGAAAATTACTTTAAAATTCAAAAGAAGGAATTATTATTTTGAGGTCGAAGGATTATATTATTATGATTCGAAATTCCTGGTTGTTGTTCAGCAGCACCGATGCTCTGTTTAATCATTTTATTGGTGCAGGACTTGAATGTCATCATAACTTCCCTTTTTTCTCCATTTTGCTCGAATCCAAAAAATGCACATCATTTGCAACAATTCGTTACTTATTTGTTTTCTTGTGTTTACCCTACAAATATTGACATCTATGTATATATACATATAATGTATATATACATATACTAGTAACTTGATCCAAACAATTAATTCAAAGACCCAATAGCACGTAAAACTATGCATGTTCTCTATATTTATTCTCCGCATCTGACTTTGGCTTCCTGCAGGTGTAGCTTAATTTGTTAGAAAATTTTTATTATACAGGAGTATGTCTCTACTTGCATATATGTTTTCAGGGTCTACCATATAGTAAACAGATGCATGAAGGGTTTATTATCCACATGTAAAAAGTCCCTTTTAATAAATGACATAACAATAAGAAAACTGTTTTTTCCCAGCAAATGGATTTATTTTTAACCTGCTGGTAAAATAATGGATTTTCTACTTGGATAGAGAATTTACAAATGCCAGATATAACCATGCAAAGAAAAATATAATAGCAAGCGCCTCATTTATTTAGAACTAGGTTTTACCAATCAAATCCTGCCTAGCCAACGATTTTTCTTTAAGTATCTGAAGTACAGTACTCTTCTATTTTTTTTCCTTCACCAAATGGAGGTTGTAAACAAGCTTTCAGTTACTTGTTTGGCTGTTAATCTCTTAAAACGACCGAATAATGTAATAAATTGTGACTGAAAGAAAGAGATGTTTCCTACAGTTATTGTCATTGCTTTCTTCCTGTGTATTACGATAAGAATTAAGTAAAATTTGCTTCCATTCAATGGGTTTTATTTTACCTGCTTAAAGTACATTGTGGCAACAAAATATGCTAATTTATTCTGCACAAAAGAGATGTCGTAGATTTAAAAAGCATCGCTCAAGATGCATTTAGTAGCAAGAGACAAGAATAAAACTGTGAACACAATAACTACGTAGCCATGAATGTAGTAGTAGCTACATCATTTTTTCTCCCAGTAAGAACTGCAAGAACTGAAATCGATAAAGAGCTGCTGGTATTAACGTGCTTCGAGAAGTCCTAGTATACCTGGCGATTGAAGATGCTGCTGGAAAATCACTAGTCTTGTCGGCAAGGATGATATGATTTGTACGTTACGACACCTGCCAACAACAACAAATCCATAAATTAAAAAAACTGCATGACATTAACAATGAATAAGGTTGCTGAAATCATTGTCTACATTTTATGCTGCTTCTGAGTTTCTGGTAACACAAATAGGGAAGGCATTCTTCCTGGTTGTTATCATGGGTTGATGATGGCTCCTGTGATGAGTGTAACGTATTAAGTAGGATGCAATGGGACTACAATTCTTAACATGGACACGTATGTAATAACAAGCTGGAAATATATCGTCCTGAAAATCGTACGAAACACCACCATGACATTTCACTTTTGGTAGATTACCATAATTGGGCACTCTTTACTCCTGTACTCCTGTACAGATACCCATCTGTCCAGTTTGACGATATTCAACTTTCTTTGGAGTGATTCTCTCGAAGTCTTAGTGAGTATTGTATCGATCCAGAGAATTATAAATATATATAAATATATATACAAATATATATACAAATATATATACAAATACATATATATAAATATATATATAAATATATATATATATGCATGCGCATATGTGCATGCGCATATGTGCAT
>JAODAG010022066.1:7326-17877 GCA_027574785.1 Orphnurgus asper | reverse complement strand
CTGTCCACTGGGGTTGTAGCTCATTTCTAGGGCTGTCTACTGGTGTTGTAGCTCATATCTAGTGCTGTCCACTGGGGGGGCGGTTGTATTATAAACCCAGGATTGTGGCTCAGAAACTGATCAGCTTGGCGCGATGATACGGTTCACTTTTCCTTACTTTCCTATTTCTTCTACTACTCCACAATGAGTATGTATCTTTCATTTTATTAGACTGATGTGATTTTTTTGTTCGTCAGTCTTTTGGCCGTGCTATATACGGTACATTGTGGGAGTGGCACTACACTCGCCTAACTGATCTCTTGGCCTTAGCAGACCGATCGAAATAGGAATGAGGATGGAACTTGCTGACATTTGATGACGTGACGTATGGTGCCGTTGTTTGAATTATACTGTATCCCAAGTTCTTTCTTGGGAGGGTTTTCTTTAAAAAAAATTCTGCTGTTTGGAGATGGAGAACTTTATAAAAGCTACCAGTTGCATGTGAAATGGTACCGTACCGTAAAATGAGACGTATATTGAAGACTGATGCACAGAAGTTGTTCAAATATAAGCGATTTGTAGTACACATATGTTTGCATACCGTACCCTACCCATCGTTAGAAAGCTGCCAGACGAATTGGCCTTTCATGGCACCTTTAATTTTCGGTACCATTTAGAACCAAACCCTTATATTTTCAATCACCTTTTTAAAACTTACTATAAACTGCCTAAATCTACTTAAATTCTCCTGAATGTCACACCATGTATACTTCATGTCGCCTATTTCGGTCACCAATAGGGGTAAAAAAAAAACCAGCCCTGCTTGCAAAGATAGGAGACTTGAAAAGTCGCATTTCAGGCACTTTGGGGAACATCTCAGCGGTATCAACATCGAATCTAATTGTGGGACGCTGCCATTTTAGAATAGCGCCTTTATTTTAACGGCGCGTAAGATCCCCCTTTCGCTACAAGAGAGAATTGTGACAAATATTTACGTGACGTAATGTCGCTGCGTTGCGCAGACACTCCATCGACCCGTCTGGGGAATTCCGAAAGTACGCACCGGGGATGATAAACACATTAAACATTCATTCATTCAGGACTTGGACCATTAAATATACACAAAGTTAAATGCACTTGACGTACGATGTGTCAATGGCATTGGACCATGATACTCTGCCTCCGTTTACGCTCGTTCTACATGTTCTAAGTAACGTTTGTAATAACCAATTACATTGCATGGTTTCGAAGTTGCATTGCACTGTGAATTTACAGTACGCAGTTGCTATTTATTTTGGTGACTGCATGCTTTTTTCCATATTTTAAACTGCAGCATAATGTCAGTCCTGACCATAGAAATACATAAGACCATAGAAATAGTAGAGACGTCAGTGAAATCCTCTGTATATACAGCCTACCCGTCCTGTATGGAAATCTACAGTACGTTTCTTTGCTTAGAGGGCGCTGTCTTCGTTCACTGTTTTGATTCTGATATTCCTTCAGCACTAACGACTGAAATTTTCAGTAACAAATAAAACACTTGTACGGTCTTGAAAACATATACGCCACGGTACCACCGCGTCAAACTGACCACTACTTCGCCCAGAACATCTGCAATGCAGTGGTGATGAACAGGTTGCTCTCACTTCCCTCGGTCTTTGAGAAAGTGATCGAAGATCTAGGTATCACACGCGTCCGGCGTCGGATGATGGTGGCGTTAAATGGCGTTCCCCGGGAGCAAGATGGGAGGAATGGGTACAATGCCTGCCTCGTTAACTTTTGAACATTGGTCGAAAAGAAGGACTTGTTAAAGTCGCGCGGTGTTCATCCACGACCAGAACACGGACAGGGTTGTTTATGAGCATAAGAGGTAAGTTCCTACCCCTTACTATACAAAAGTAAACTTCCCAGCCCAAACACTATTTCGATCGCCGAACCGTAAAGACATGGAGATTGGGCGGGGGTAGTGCCACGTAATGTGTAGCTCATGGCTCTGTTGGAGGATAGCCACACATGATGACCACATGTGATCTTTAGCCGAAGGCCGAGATACACATTGTTTAAATTCTCGAAATTCCCACAGTTTTGAAAATCCGGTTAAATATCTTATGATGACGAACAGAGAGCTATGTACGTATTGTTTAGATATCGTGTAACATGTGGAATTTTATACATTTGCCATAGTCTGCACCTACCAATACATGCTTACAATAGTTGTACGTCGTGAATCGGCTGGCATGCCACCTCTCCCTGGAATCGATAACCGAGGATTATGATACCGGACGGATATTATCCTTTCATGAAATTGATCCAAACTGTCTCAGTGTCGATATGCAAAGCCTATGCATTAGGCTAATCTGTACCGACATTACTTACTCACCAATTACCGGGCCAGGCTTTGCGGTGGCTTATCGGTGGAAGTCAGTCCTTGCTCGTGGCCTATTAGGTTACGGAATGTTATCACAAATCACTAAACGAAAGACTCTCGTTTGAGTCGCTGACTGACTAGAAGTCGCGCTCGCTCATTCTCTGGATTGCTGTCTTGTTTGTTCCCTGACTTTGATTGATATGTAATAGCTGGCATGTTTGCGAGCATGTACTCCCCAACGAGAGGCTTATCACCCCCACCCCACGCACCAACATTCGGATATCTAGATATCTATGTAAACGTAGGTGTCATCATATGATATCGTGTGACTCACGCTATCGTGAAATCATGATATCATGTAATCATGATATCACGTATTCACGATACAGGGGCAAACATAATAAACATAGTTGTTATTGCTCTTGCATCGGAAGACTGAATGGACGGAAGCAGAGACTTGAACTCTATCCTAAGCCATTAGAACCAGAGACACGAATTCACGCACTTGAGGCTAGGAAATGAATGAACGTACGACTCGAGTACAAAAACGTGGTTAAAAATTAATCTAGAATTTAGTGGTGTTTGCCGTTTACAGTAAATTTATGTGAATTAGAAAATGCCCTTTCATCGTAAACCAGACAGTTCATAGACGCATTTCTAATATTGTTAACATTGTTCCAACACAATTCGGCTTAGCCATTCCTTCCAATATTATTATTGTTATATCGGTAGACAACAGCTATGACTTGAATTTTAAAGGCACGCAGTAGACACATCAATAACCTCGTTAGTTTAGATAGATACAGGAACGTTGATATAGGTAGCAGATTCGAACTGTGAGATATAGGATAAAGTTAAACGTGATTTATGGCCAACGATACCAGACCGATAAATTTTTTGAGACAGTTACCGTACTGGGGAGACGGCGATTCAATACAGCTTCAAAAATTACCGGAATTGCATCGAATATACTTTTACCTTTCGGAGGAAATCCATCAGTTTGAATTGATTACGGTACTACCGTCACCACACGAAGAAGCCAGTATACCCCACTATCGGTTGAATTAAGTAACATCTTTAGTACATAATTTTACGATCATATCACAAAATGTTATAATTAAATACTTATGATATCATATTAAGTAGTGAATGAAAATAAAAATTAAAACCGCTTGCCAAGACAAGAGACTACAATCAATTCCTGCAGTCGTTCAGACGAGCCAGGATTTAATTACTGAAAACAAAACTTGCAATTTGAGGACCATAAATTGTCAATGTCAATAAACCATATTCAGTAATACGCCTGTTCCAAGTAACGTTTGTAATACCCAATTACGTTGCATGGTTTCGTAGTTGTATTGCAGCAATGTACTGTTAATTTACAGAACGTGGGTTTCTAGTTGTATTGGTGGCTACGGCGATACATGTTTTTTTCTTCATATATTTTAATGTCATGCATCACATGCCATAGTCTTGACAAAGACGTTAGTGAAATCCTCTGTATTTATAGCCTACCTTACTGTATGGAAATATATCCTGCATGTATGGAAACAAACTCTTGCAACTTGAGGACCAGAAAGTAGTGCTAAATTAAAAAGTTCTAGTTATAATCGATGCACAGGTATTATTTTGGCACCTCCCTGGTTATAGTTGGTTAGCAGGTCATTCACCTCCCGCGGAGAGAGAAAGAGAGAGCTATTTAAATACAACGTGGTAATTTCACATTTTTCACTGTCGTAGAAAATCACGAGAATGACTTTATAACAATTTGTTGACATTATGGAATGTTATTAATGAATGAATATTCCACTACGTGATTTCCATGCATGTAGCATGCAGGGCTTAATAGTTCATAGCGATCATACGATCGGTCCGGTAATCAGATGGCCGCAGGTGTCGTCCGGTAGCTGTTCGATGACGTCGTAGCCGCCGTGACATGCATTTCTGCTCATCGGAGCGCGCAAAACCCACACGGTAAGCAGCGCAGAGTCGACGCTCGCGTGAACCAGCCAAGACGTGTTTATCACCGCTCTCTGCCAGTCAGCTCTGAGCAAGTCTGCTGTCCTCATAGGTGGTGGTACATACAGACTTCTGGGACTTTCTACTGGTATTTCGAACATCCCGAATTGCCGCGTACCAATACAAACCATGCAGGCCAGTAAGTTGACGCTGCAAATCCCTGTCTGCGCTATATCTTGCGAGATTTCTCCCAAAGTCGCGTACTACTGTCATCGCACGCTGAACCGAACGGAGCTGCAAAGATCCAATCGTTAATGTTAAAACAACATTTACAGCTGCCGCTATTTTCCTGCTTTAGGCCCAGTTTATACGTTCGAAGAGCTGATGAAAATTAGTAACAGCGAAGCGTAATGCTGGGCATGATATTCCTCTAATATATATATATATTACCGTCATGTGAAGTTAAACCGACACAGTTGTGTCTTTGACGATGAGAGGGGGGATGACTTCATGGAGGCAGTTCAATGCTATCAGTTACCGGGACATTGAAATTGACCGTGTCCTTCCCCTTCACTTAGCGATGATTATCATTGGTTGTTTGAAGACTATTTCAGCAACACTATAGCCATCTGATCTGCCGTCTGTCTGTCTGTCTAATGTGTAGGATGGTTACAATACCATAGTATGTTGGTCATAGTGTGCAGGTGACCCCTCTTGTTTGTGTTATTCATATCGTGAAATTTAATAATCAGTTATTAAATAATGATTTGCTGGGCCTATCGGGTTTTTTGTGTGGCTAAGACATGTAGTATCCTCCAACAGGGCCGTGCACTACGTGGCACTACACTCGCCCAATGTACTCCAGGTCATAGCAGTCCGATAGAAGCTGGGAGGTTGGTCTGAGTTTTGCGCGATGCTGCTGTGACGTATGCTACATTATGAAGGTGCTATGAACTGTTCACCCAATACCACGGTGAGTACTTGGTGTTATTTAAAGTCATGTACTGACAGTACAATGTCTGATTCAAAACCTTTCAGAAATGTCCTCTCGATTTAGTGACAATTATACCCCAAGAGGAACCGACTTGTAGACAGTTAACTGGTTAGACCAATGGAACTGATATTTACGGGTAAATCAACTCCCGTCATACGTCCGATCGGAGTAGAATAGGTCATTAATTTCATATTTTACGTCAACCTCGCCCTCCGAAACATGTCGGATCGAATACTCTTTCCTCTTCATATTGTTTATGCGGCAAAGTAATATTTCACTATAGCGACAGACAGAAATTCGTCACTATCCTGGCGGCGACGAGTCGCTGAACGAAGAGACCCGGCCGAGACGACTCAGGCTTTTAAATGAAGCGTGAACATCGAGTTTCCTCTTTGTCGACGAGATTGAAAATATGTGACGGTGATGGTGGTGTTCAGCGCAATCATAATCGTTTATGCAATATAGAAATTTTCGTATGATCTTGATTACCGCTTGCATTCATTCACCTATAGATATATTGGCGGCTACATCATTGTAACCATTATGTTGTGTATAAAACTGTACAGCGAACGACAATTAAATTAAGTATTATCAAATAATACACCATTGGACAGAGTACCGTATATAAGGGCACGGTCAGACTGCCTGAAGTATAGTGTATGTAGGCCTATACACGTACATGAAGATACTAGCCTATCCCCTAACTAATACATACTCATGTATGTATCCTATATTTGAGGTGGCCTTACATGCATGAAGCATATATACCTCTGATATAATAGTGTATGTAGCCTATATGTGCATGTATATAGATACTAGCCTATCCCCTGACATAATACATACTCATGTAGGCTATGTATATTTGAGGCGGTCTTACATGAGAGATGCACCTTGGAAGGTATTTGAAAAATTCGACAACTGCAAATTTCGTTTCGAGTGACTCGCAGGTTCAAACTGCGTCATCAAAAAGTCACCGGCGCGAGCCAGCCCTGAAAGTGACCACCTCGCGAGGTAGTAGGCCACCACGGAAGCCGATGATGACGAATTTTACGTCACGCGGGGAATATGGGCAACTCACACCTGCCGTCACTAGGGGAAGAGGGGGTACTGACTGCCCGTGATAATAAAAAGAGGTAAATAAAAACCCACATTATACATTTAGATCGTCCTTCATACCTCTAGAGTCGTTTAATTGATTACCGTACTAAAGACTCGAAGAGCCCGTAGGACAGTACGGTTGCCGAGCTTAGGCCTTATTCGCCCCGCCTGATCATACACTCATATCATGAACTTAGTATTGGAAATCTAGCCTTTTAAATAACTGCAATGCTGCTGAAATCATGATTTTTAGCTCGGTTTCAGTCGAACGTATGTCGGAATTTCTTTCTTCTCGTTCGTAATAACGTGGCCCTGTCGTACAATACATATCCTACGTGTACAACAACTTAATGAGCCACAAAAACAGGAAAATGGATGGCGTTCGACTGGCCTACTCACCATCTCAGGCGCAAACACTGGCGCACCTAAGATCACGTGTAGTATATGTAGTGTTAAGTACGACCCCCACTGATTAACGGTGGGGTTGTGTCATCCAACAGAGCCATGCGCTACACTATCGAAATATATATGACTGCGGCTGGGAAGCTGGTCGGTTTGCATTTGATGCCGTTGTTTGGTTTAAATCCCAAGATTCTTGGGAGGAGTTTTTTTTTTTAAAGATGTGCTGACGTCTAATCGACTCGAGTTGCCACTAGTATATCCCAGACGACCGCATCCACTTGAGGAGAGGGTCACGTGATATATGGATTATCGCGCCCGACAATGCCTGGTTAAAGGATACGTCCAGGTTCCTTAAAAACTCAATGAAACCTGTACCAATGTGTAGAGAAAAAAATAAAATATCCCGTTCTACATCAAACTACGATACGTATCAGAGTCTTTGCACGAATTGACCAAATAATGAATATATTTTAGGCTCGTACGAAGGTATGTGACGTCATTTCATAACAATTGTAAGGATATGGTCCGGTTTCACCACTGTAAGTACTGTGTTCACACGTACGTAACTCCTATATAATCACACACGCTGTCCGTAATTACAATACTTTGTAATCCATCGATATTCCTTTGGTTTCGTTCAACATCGGGCGACATTCCATCTACGAGGTTCATGATAAGAAGGAGAGAGAAACCTAAACAACGGATGGCCACAAGCAGCGAGAGACGAATTGCGAAGGCGGCCCAGACCTACTACAGTGTATACAGTAGTTGTACTATACTCTAGTTTTGCTTAGGATTTGTTTACAAAACGGAATGTTAGGAAACTACGTAACGTGTCACCAGGTCAATATGCAAATATACACTCTACCTCCGTAGTCACCCATACATTTTCACGATTTTTCCGTGCAGGAACGAATATGGGAGAGGGGTATAAGGGAACGGGTGTCCCCCTCCCATTTGAAAAAAGTTGTATAACTAGGGGTGCTTTGATGCGTAAAGTAAATTGACTCATGTCACGGGGGTGGGTGGGAATGGGAGGGAGGAAACGATACTGTCGCCTCCAACATGTAATATGAATATTAAGGAGAACCCAAGGAATGTTTTCGTATGTTAGATAAAACAGAAGGTGAAAGACAGTGTTAGCCCTCTCAGGATCTACTTCTGGTGGTAGTTTGATATTTTGAAGAACTGGTTTACTTCTGTGTTTACTGTAATCTGGAGGACATTACATGTTTGATAAGTTAGTCACTGTGAGTCTAGTCTGAGTGAGGTTGTTTATCTGAGGGTATAATTCAATGAAGCTTCTTGGTATTGCAGGCGTCTTGTCCTGATGCTGTTTATTCGTTCATTCTGAAAAGTGTCATTTCAACAAGTCTATGGAAGGGGGGTATTGTACCCAAAGAGTGGAAGTGTTACACCTACTTTGAAACAAGGTCGTCCTTGTAACTATATGCAAGTTAGCCTTACAAATGTTGTCTGCAAAGTAATGAAGTCGATTATGGTACAACGCAGTATTTTTTTTAATATTCAATGCTTATTAGAAAGTTCTCAGCATGGTTTCAGTCGGAAAAGACAAATCTTTTGTAATTATTGGAAGATGTTACGAGTTCCATGAACAGTGGTATGTGTTATTTCTTAGATTTCAAGAAAGCGTTTGAAAAAAAAGGTCCTAGCAAACGATTGTTACTTTTGCTGAATGGTGTTGATGCAATATTGGTTATGGCTGCAGATTGGTCCATTGTTTTGTTTTTTGCTTTTATGAATGGTATGGACATTCAGTTGATTCATCTGTTAAGAATTTGCTGATAATGCATGTAAGATGTACTGTGTAGTTTCCTCGAAGGAAGATGGCATTAGTGTCCGAGATGATTTTGATAGGAATTTTAAGTGGATCGATGATTGCCCAAATACTCTTTAATCTTGGCAAGTGTAAGATCATGCATATTGGTCCTGGGAATCCTAGAGTTAATTATAATCTTGATGGTTAGAATCTTCGGGAAATTCAGGTTGAACAGATCTTGGGGTGATCATAGATTATTCTGCGAAACCTTCTAGGCAATGAACCAGGAGGTCTTACTGGATTTAGGAAGGATTGAGCGACATTTCGAACTTTTTCATAAGGATATAGTCGTTATAGGCTCTACAAGCGGTTGGTTAGGCCCCATTTTGAATATGCTGTGCTGGCATGGAATCAATACTACAAAAGGTAGTCAGTTATTGGGAACTAGGATAACCTTGTAAGTTCAAGGAGACCAAGGCTTCCAAGCTTCAGAAGGTGCGATATAGTTTAGATATTAGAAAGAATTTCTTCTCACGGAGAGTTGTGGATGAGTGGAATAATCTGCCTGATTTGATCGTAGTGTCTAAAAGTGTATATGCCTTTAAGAATGCTCTTCATAGGCACTTTTTCCCTGATGGTAGACTTTGAGGTCCGTTGGGTTATTGTGGTTTGCGGTCCTTGGCTTTCGGGGTCCTTCCTGACCAATTTCTTACTAAACTGTACTAAACATCAATAAAGTGTATGTACATTGTGTGTGTATACTAACATATTCCCTAACGTATACATAGTCATGTATGTATCTTATATTTGAGGTGGTCTTACATGAAGTGCATATAGGCTACCTCAAGTACCGTATAGTGTATGTACATGTTACTGAGACATCAGACAATTTCTGGCCTCGAAGAAGAAAACGTGTCATTATGTAAGCAAAGACAAATCAATTATATACTGTTGAGAATGCCAACGTAATACACAGAATGGTGGAAAAGACAGTTTGAAGAAACTTGCTTAATTAAAATATATTATAGGCTATATGTTATTTGCGTCCGCCCCATGTCTCATCTTCAGTGATGGGGCTGCACATTCTGCCCCGAACCCTGCTCTGTGACATTTTATTTGAATTTTTGCAAAAAAATATTCTTCATAGAACAAACTTGAATACATTTGCGAACGCGGCACCAACAACTCATTATGCTCCTCTCCTAATTTGTATATAAATACCCAGATGAGGGGATTACTAGGATATAAATATTCATCAGGCAGTAATCCCTATCTGTTTCAATAGAACAGAGATCAGCTGTAGATTTACGTTGTCCTTTGCCTTTCATTCCTGGTAATAGTGAGTCCTACTGTAGCGCAACCCCTTCTTTCATATATTCTTTGACATATCGTAGATCCGCTCCAGACGCAGACTACTATGGAAGCTGACATTTTGGACAGTCATGGAACCTATAAATTCAGGACCGTTAGATTTTGAGCTAGGATAGAATACCCACCCCTAAGAATACCTTAAAAGTGTTTTGTTTAAATCGTCTTAAATCCTCCCAATTTTCGCACTCCATCTGTACTTTAAGTTATACGGTACTCTACAACATCCAATCATCAAAAGATAGGAAAAGTTGCACTCTTCCGGTTTGTATAACAGTGAAACCGAAGGACAGATACGGTTTTTTCGGCAAATTTCGTTTTCACGAAGGGGTTATTCGGGGACGAACCGTTAGGGTGAAAGAAGAATATATATCGGAAACACGAACTGTTCCGGAAAAGTCGAGTTTCCTGCACTGATTTGATAGTACAAAATTCACTTACAAATTTGTCAAGGTTAGTCCACAATTCTCGTTACATTGTGATGGGAATATCAGCTATAATAACAGCCAAATGCCGTAAATTGGTCGTTTTGATAAGTTTACTGCTGTACAACACATTAAACGGTAAAACGTATGTTAAATTGTTAAATTAAGCTATCGAAAC
>JAODAG010021847.1:0-17878 GCA_027574785.1 Orphnurgus asper | reverse complement strand
ATATATATATATATAGTCAGCTTTCTGGAAATAATTGTACATTAATGCCAATAGTTTGTTGCCATTTTATTAGCCAGGGCATTATTGGTCGCAATGAAGGACACAGCTATATCTGTTTTGATAAGTCTTGGATATATGCCATGACCTAAAAATTGTATGACTTGAGAACATGAGAAACTGTATGGAACTTGAAAAGTCTATGTTTATTTCTCTGCTAGACTTGCTATGAAGTCTTATTCTCTACTACTAGACTTGCTAAAAGGTTTATGTATAGTCTCTACTAGACTTGCTGCTATAATGCTTTTTTTATTGCAGTTTGAAGGATTTGTGACTCATGGCTTAAAACCTTTCGTCCTTTTAATGGGACTTGAGAATTGATAAAATATCATGTTAAAGCAGTAAAGAGGTAATGGGATTTAAAAATGAAAGACCCCCAGCTTTCAAAAGGATGGTTGAAACATTTCAATATAGGTAGGGAAAGAGCAAACATTGTCAATATGTAATGAGAAAGTAAAGGACATAGGGTGATGCCACTGATGACATCTTGACATGTCCCTTACCTTAATACTACATTGGTGCGAAAGGAGAAGGCTTGTTATATCCCGTTTTCATCCATGATCAATGCCAACAGGGTTTATTTTATGAGCCTGATAAGACTTCCTACCCCCCCTCCTGTACTAAACTATGGTAATTCCCCTCCCACCTTCAATTAAAAATCATTTTGGAAATTCGAAGCTAGAAGCTAATACCTCGTGTTGTCATTTGTCCTGATCACTTTGTTCAGTAACAGTGCATTTGGATTGAATTGGGAACCAACTGATGGATAGAAAATAACTTTCTTGTTCAAGGAATCCAGGTCTTTCCTCTCCATCTGTATTGCACAAGTCTCCCCCTACTGTTGCATTAGCTAACGGCAGAATGAAAATGACCAGGTAGTGACCTTTCACCTTTGGATTTATATTCAACTTTCAAGCATCATCCTTCTGCCCGATTGATTTGTGCTTGTTTCCTTTTGTTCTTATGTTCTTCCAAATCGTTTGACTTCAGTGCAGGAGAAGTCCTCTGATCCTTTTGGAAAAAATTCTAATCGTCTGTAACTGTTGGTTGATTTTTGTGTCGCGCATGATTTGTCCATGATCCTCATACTACTTTAACGAAAGAATTTGTTTAATTTTCTCTAATCACTTGTACGTATCTTTTTTCTTCTTCCTTGTCTAGGCAGCAACAATGCGGCATGGTGGCAACATGCTTCAGGGCTAGCGGGGCTAACGCCGAACCTCTTTGGATCCTCTTTGGGTGCCCTAGGACAAACCCAGGATGTTGCATCCTTCCAAAGTCTACTCAAAGCATCCGGTATGTCAAACTTCTGATGACCCAGTGGGCAGCTAACAAAATAAAATGATGTCAAATTGACATTTTGATTTTTTATTCCAATTGCCAAAGCTTCAAGGAATCTATGCGGTCAATGATTGCATGTGTGTACATATATTTGTGTGTGTTGCATTAAATTAAGATAGAGGACAAAAAAGGAATCCAAATCCTCTGTTAGCCAATTCAAATGAATCACCAAGTCATCAATGGACTTCTATTGTTTGTATTATTAGAGTGCCCACGACACGAGCCGGTAAACTTTCCATGAATATCACAGAATCATCACATGGACAAATTGATGTCCACAAATTGCCCATACTCTCTGGAAAGCATCTGCCATTGTTGAGTAATTAACCCTTCTAATTTTACGACAAGCATTTTAAAAACCCTATAATTCCGTAAACGACCTAATTCGTGAATGACCTAATTCCGTGAACCGATTCGTTAACTTGAGTTATTAAAAAAATAGGTTGTACGATAATATATGCATGGCCACGGTAACCCTAGCAATGAACAGTCTGACTATGAGCCCCAAGGTTTCTTTTGAGTGGTGGTGATAAGGACAAAAGGTATGTTGAAGAACAGCCCAAATACTAAACTTACAGTGGTTCTAGCCTACTGGCACTGTAGGCTAGGCACTAATAAGTTTTACACTGCAAATGCAGTTGACTGGTATGAGCAATAATTCACTTCTAATGTGGCATCCTAAGAGCTTGCTTTGTGGAGCTTTGTGGAACGTACCTGCTGTACCTGGCTAGGTCCTGATTAAGGACTTGCTTGGTTTTACGAGAGGCCACCCGAGAAAGAACCTGGGCAGATGACGGCAGCACTTGCTATGGTACCATCTCACGATATGGATCGATCCAGCCGCGATCCTGCTTTGATTCTTGGATTGTGGCCCGTAATGTAAGCTAGCCTACCAAATAATGTCACATAGCCGTGGCCTATTTGGGTGCAAACTCAATTTGTAACATAAATAGTTTCGTAATATTAAGACTAATTTTTTTGCTTGCCAATTTTCTGTTCCTACTTGCAATCGTTCTTGACGGTTCTCGCGTCTGTAATGCGTAGCCGGGCAGCAGGAACACAAGGCCGGTAAGATCTGAAAGATTACATTCCTTCACATCCCAAACTGCCCCACCTGCCAGAGATTCCTTGCCTTCGAATGAAAGGGGCAACAAGTTCACAGCCCTCCTGTTCCGCCTCACCACGGCCCGTGAGTAATCACACTAGTCACGCAATCGGTATCAGCAGTACTTGGAATGTACAGCCGTTTCCTTACTTGGACGATTGGTTAATCGTTGGCGAGTAGACACAGCTCAATTTGCAGACCACAGTCACCCTCCTCCAGTCACTAGGTTGGCTCATCAGCCGTCTCTCCCCCTCCCCCAGCTATGTTAACGGATCAAGTTTCATTGAACTTCCAATTAAGGTACAGTGTATCAAATGGAGGCTTCAGGCTCAGGCCAAGTCCGGCTTCAGTGGCGACTGCCGTCATCTCATTCTGTCCATTGGTTCTGCAAGATTCTGGCTGAAAGCACTTGGACTTATTGTGAGCGTGACAGAGGTCATCTCGCTCTGTCGTCTCGACCATTCGCTCCCTTGACTCTCACGGGCCTTCTCTACAAGGTGCGATAGCTCCCCACCTTCGATGATGGCGAATGTTTGTCAATTTCCCGGTCGGAGTTCTCCTTCCACAAATTGGTATAACACCTCAGTGCAACTCTTTTAGGCTGGTGCACAGTCTGCGGTGATTCGACCATCGCGTTAGTTTGGAACAAGATGGAAGTTGAAGAGGCGGCGAGGACTATCGTTGACGCCTTGTCAAGGAGGTCTTTCGATCCCATCGATTGATAGTTCGCGCCTTGCTGGGCAATGGGGTTGTACGAATAAATTAGGATGTCCTCATGTGGACCACTTTGCGGCTAGTCTTCCTCACAAACCAGGGTTCTCCTAGATGCTCCAATGTGAACATTTCAACCCTGGTTTTCCGACCCTTCTAGAACTGCTCATTGTGGAGTTGTTTGTTCTTCCTCCCCCATCATTACTATCTTTCTGCAACTATCTGTGATATCCTTGGAGCAGACGGTCTACTGGGACTCGTTGCAGACCTTGCAGCAAGCTCCAGAAAAGGCCTCCTTGATCCGAACTTATGATGCACATTTGACCAGAATGAGGTCGTGGCGTGCCATTCATCAAGCGGCGGCTTCACAAGACACCCGTTTCCCGTTTGCCGGTTCAGGTCGTGGCCGCCACTCATTCATGTGGACCTAGGGCCACGAGGTGCCAGGAATTTGCTTCTACATCGTCCTTCTTTTGCCAGAAGGTCTACTCTAGACGTTGTTATTCTTGAAGGCAGCAGCCTGGAGTTCACCTTTTGTGTCCATGCCGTTTGTCAAGACACCGTGTCCGCCTTTGGTCGAGCGGCGTGCCAAGTTCGGGGCGTCCTACCCGCGTAGCAAACCCCCACTACCCAACAGCCTACGTACCAGTCCAAGCATGTGTAAGGTGATGGGTAAGTAGAGTGCCATTAAATCCCCAATACTTACTGGTTTGGGGTTTTATCAGATATACACTTAACCCATACAGGTGTATCTTACCTCCCATATACCTTCACCTCATCCATGCAGTTCTGAGGATAAGGAATTTCTTGGAGAGGTATCAGTTTTTTTGTTTTTTATTTACCCATTGTTTCCGTATATCAAGGATACCAAGGGTATTTTTTTCTGGAAGGACACGGGCTGGATTTTGGAGTGTGCATGAGGTCAGTTGAATGGTCTTTTGCTCTTCCTCAATTCAGGAGATGGTCCCCTTTCAGAGTCATTAAAGGTGGATCGAGTCGCCCTATGCCTTCCAGAGGAGGTTCTCCCAATCAGTTTCGTAGGGATGTTGTGTCCTCTGTAGGAACGAACGGTTACTGCTAGATGTGAGCATTTGAGCTAGTGGCAAGAGGTGGTTGGTGGTGCTGGTATCAGCGGATATCAGGGTAGGGGTCAGAGGTCGTAGGTGAAAGTTATTGAGTTAGGGTCTCTACTACTGTATACCTGGTTGTTGTAATGTAAGATATGGGTAAGTATATAGTAAAACCCAAAGCTAGTAAATTTTCTGGAATTTGTTGAAGCAATATACATTCCATGTCAGTGTTTCTTTCAAAAAGTTTGGCTGTTGTGCCATGAATTAAGGTTAAATAAAGTTGGAGGTATTTTCTGCAGGTACACCCAACACCTTAATTATAAGCAAGAACTAACCAAATGTTACTTGTATGCACTGTTCTCCGCACACATTGTATTGGTTGGAGAGTATATAAGGTGCAAAGTCAGCATTCATGAAAAGGGAGAACATTTAACCAGGATGGGCGAAATACCATTATATTACAGAGCAGAAAGTGAATACATTAATTAGTGCAGAGCTGGTTGTACAGTATTGACAATTTTTCAAGAAGGGCTATAGAGTTATAGCATAACATTGTGATGTCAGTTCATTTGTGGTCAAGCGATTGTTATCAGAATGTCTGATCCTGGATGATAATTTCTTTCAAGATTTTTGATATTTTGGATCCCTCGATTCCCTCTTGCTGCCTCATGGAGAACATTATTAAGAGAGGTGAGTGTGATCTAATGCAACTTCTTAGCCACCCCAAACCTTGCAGGACATTAAAAACTATGAGCAGTCTGCCTGACAAGGCGTAATATAGGAAAGATTTTCTTTCAAAGTGGACTTCAAAAGGCATGACGTAGCTTGACATACAATTTGGTTAGAAACATTTGATGATAAAAAAAAGTATTTGAATCTCTGGAATTACATTGAAGGGTCGTACTTCGGTTTGGGAAACCAAACATTTGAAGAGATTTTGTTGCTAGGTGGACAACATATTGTTCTTCATCAGAGATAAAAAAACACCAATCTATTCTGTTTTAGATGAAATTTCCTCTTACACTTTCATAATCCAGTTATCGGACATTAATATCTTATTAAGTAAGCTCAACTGTTTAGTAAGAAAAATGGTCAACAAGTGTCCTCATAAAAAGGCCCCCCCCCCTGAATGCCAAGGACTAAAACCATGTTAACCCAAACAGACCTCAAAAGGCTACCACCCAATGGAGAAAGTGGCTATCAAGAGTATTCTTTAATTAAGGCATTGAAACTTTTAGACACTTACAACAAAATCAGGCAGACTATGCCACTCATCCACAACTACTGAAAGTGAAGCCTTTTGATTTTATTGTTTTGAGCAATAGGAGGGGCATAATAGATCGTTCTGCATACGTGTTTCTATTCTTTAATGATCCTACAATCACTACAGGGAAACTATAAATCTCGAAAACTTTCACTAGCAAAGTCAGCATTACAAACTAAAATCTAAAAACTAAAAAGTTGTAGGGATGAGTGCATACATGTACAGAAGGTAATGCTAATACCAAGACAGATATTGAATAATGCATTGTGTTAGTTTAGATTAGTGACTGGGTGATGCACCTATGCACACCTCTCCTTAAAGTGAACATCAATTTTCCCCGGAGTGTGCACTTGTGAGGTATTCCAAAACAGATCTGGTTACAGTTAGACAGAATTGCTTCAGTCAAGGCCTAAGGTTACTAGATTGCAGTGGACATTGTAGATGTGTAGGGTGGTTAATATCAGTGTATAATGCTTCTTTCTTATACAAGATTATGGAAGGTTGTGTAAGATGGTCATTAACCTGTTTTTCACAAACAACATCCGAATGGTCAATTTCTGACTTTGTATCCTTTGTTTGCAGGAAGGGGACGTGGCAGGGGCAGAGGTCGAGGGCGTGGCAGAAGCAGAGGATCCAGCGGAGTGAGGGGCATAGGAAGGAGAGGACGTCCGAGACGGTCGGACTCTGTCATCATGTCAGGTTTGCCACAGGATCTTCATCCTCTCAGCATCCATCACAATGGTTCCATCGGCGAACTGGTCAATTCCTCTTCTATACCTCTGGGAGGATCAGCCAAGACTGCTGTATCGGTCATAAAAGAGACGCCCGTAAGTATGCCGCCTTTTAGTTCTCGTCTACATGGTCATCCTGCATGAGATATGTGTGTTAACCTTCATCTTTGTTCTGTATGTATATACTCCATATAAGGCCACCTCTAATATTGTGTACACACAGTACATGTGATATGTAGATACTAGCCTATATTCCCTAACTTACCACATACTCATGTATGTATCCTATCTTTCAGGTATTTACTTCATGTAAGACCACCTCAAATATAGTGTATGTACATGTGTATGTAGATACTAGTCTATCTAATAACTTTTACATACTCATGTATGTATCCTATATTTGAAGTGGTCTTACATGTAAGTATCCTTTCCTGAGCTTATAATGTATCGCATAGCCAGCCCTGGTCTTTGTTAATACCGTGTGTGGTCTGCTGCGATCCACAAACAAAGTTTAGTGGTGCAATAATTGTAGTGAATGACAAACACACTCGAATACCGTTCACTCCTAACTGATAATGAACCCAACGCAATTGTGATGAATGTACTAGTATGGAAGGCCAAAGTTCATGTTTACACACTGTTGGCTGTTATAAATATTGAATTGATTTAACAATTTTGGGGGCAAATGTGTAACATAAACTAAACTCCAATTTAAATTTGAGTTCACATGCATAGGGCTAAATTTTGGAATTACATTTTCACTCTCCAGTCTACTGTTTCCTTTGAGGTCACGCGGTGGGCAAACATCAACAATTTTCTCAGATACATTCCCAATTTTCTTTTCATATTAGTATGAGGGTTGAAAACGTTTATTTTGTGACAATAATTCTCTCTCCAACTCCCCCACCATCTGTTAAATATTCCAAGCTGAAATGATATTAAAGTATGTTTTTCAACTCTAGGTATAATTCCATCATTAGAGTACTTAATATGGACTGATTTACACAGCAATTTGTCTTAGATGTAATGAGATAAGTTAACATTTCGTGGATGTACCCTGTTAGATGCATGCATTGATATTGATGGTAATGTGCCCTGCATTATATGTAATTTCCTGTGGTGGTAGTGGCAGTAGTAGCAGTAGTAGTACAGTAGTAGTAATAGCATTGTAGTGAGATTAAGTTACTTGCTTCTGAATGTTTATTCATTTATTTTTCAATTGCTTATGGTTTTTTTCCTTCCGTTAATGAGCATTATAGTAAATATATCGCAAACAATTTTACCTTTCAATTACAAAGCTATCAACCTGACACAAAATCTCACAGAACTTCCAAATGGGAAAAAAAAAATATATGGGTCCTTTTTTGTAAGAATTGTTAATTAATACAAGATAACAGTTAGGCAAGTCTCCCGAGCTCTGCTTTGTTGTCACAAATCGTTCCACCACGATCTTAATTAAAATACTGATGCGCTGTTCAGAGCTAAATACAAGCTATTTGCTTACTGCTGTAATACAAAAGTTTTGGCCCAAGAGGCCTTGTACTAGAGCATAGAGTAGGTAGGAGTATTGGGGTGAGTATTGGGGTGGGGAATGCTCTGAGAGATAGGGGAACTTAGAGGGTGGGTTTACTCCAGATGGTGAATGGTGTAGTGGAGTATGTGGTTTCTCACTGGGAGTTTTGCCCGTGTGTCCATTTTGAAAGGTTAATAGTCAGCGTGGCATGCTTGGTACGTAAGCCAGTTCCCACCTACCAGGCCGGGGTGAGGGAGGGAGGGAGAGAGAGAGAGAGAGAGAGAGAGGGGGGGGAAAAAAATGGACAAAAAGAGTGAGCAATTTGTCGTTTTTCTCTCTGTGCATTCTTCTAGAAGTCACATCCAGCGGACCTGTTGGCTGCCACTGCCGACAGCGTCTCGCCGCTGAACATGTCGGTGGGGTCCAAATACTCGGAGACCCCTACCTCCTCAAAATCAATAGACTATAGCAGCGGAGACAGCGATGTCAGCGCGCTGGACGACGGGGAGGAGCTCGACCTTTCCGAGGGGGATCTGAGCAGCAGCAAATCGGCCACAAATTCAGAGCCAGATTCCGACGACGAGGAGTTGGCTAAAATTGCAGAGGTATGGCGGTGATGAGAATGAAGTTGGAGAGAGGGAGGTATCTGTATCCGTGGGGGGAAATCTCTGTCGAAGCGGGATGAAGGGGAAAACGACCTCACCAAAAATAAAAAATGCAAACAAACTTATAAAATATTCTTGTCCCTAGCATAAGAGCTAGATTTCCATTCTTAATTTGTGACTGTAGTGTATTTTCCGTACGACAAAGACATCGCTAGAAAACACACTGACATCGTATTTAGTGATTAGGAGACGATCCGTATATTGCCGATTTCGTACTCAAAAGTGAAACTGGGTGAAGGATGCTTCATAATGATAGAATATTGCATAACCCTGACGGATGTGAAGCTAGCATTAGTTTCGGTATAATTCTTGTTCTCATACACCATCAGACCTGCATGTATTTATTAGCTAATCCAAGGCTTTGTTTTTCGTCAGATAGTCAACAGTTGTCATGGAACCCTGTCAAGCCAAGCCAAAATGGCTTTGCAGAACATTTGTCAAATTACTGTTTATCCAAACGAATCAATAGAAAGATAGTATAAGGAAGGGTAGAAAGGTATTAGGATTAATGGTATTTACTTCATTTAAGACTTCCTCAAATATAGCATATGCACATATGTATGTAGATACTAACTTATACATACTCAAGTATGTATCCTATATTTGAGGTATGTACTTCATGTAAGACCACCTCAAATATAGTGTATGTACATGTGTATGTACATAGTAGCCTACACCTAACTTTTTTATTATAAACCTATGTTTGAGGTGGTCAGCTTACATTATAGTTTATACTGAATTCCTGCTCTCAACATCTTAATTCATACTTAGATGTAGATGTTTGCTATTATTGAAAATCAATTAAGAATTCACAGACTATCCAAACCCTCCTGAAGAGGAGGAGTCCTATCATCTTCCCTCTAATTTGTCCCTTTTTCTCTCTCTCAATAATTAAGCTTGTTGTTGCTTTAAAAAAATAAAGCAGATGTGATCGTTCAGGGTCTTTTGTTTCATTATCATGAAATCATATGGACAACGAAGATTTTGAATAACTGTCCTGCCATTTCCATTGGAAATACTGATCCCAGCTAAAATTTTGAAACATGAACCCAGTGAACGATTTAACAGATATTTTGGAAGACAATGTTACTCCAGACGTATTGTGCTGATATGGGGATTACATTAGCTCATTTTCAGAGTAGCCTGTATTTTGTTTGTATGTTTTTGGTTTTATTTTTTGGTTTTTGTCGGTTTGTAATCTTTGCTGGCTTTTGCCTGCTCTGCCCAAAACAATACCACCTTACATTCTTTGAAACTGTCGTCTTGTGTTTGTTGTGTGACATATCCGGACCATTTTGCAATGTTTAAACCTACAGTGTTGTATATTGTAGTTTGGATCCCTCTTTATGTACCTACAATTTCAAAGTATGTATTCCCACTCTTTGACTTGCAATATGTTTCACTCTTGACTTACAATATGTTTCACTCTTGACTTACAATATGTTTTCACTCTTTGATGCTAGGCTTATATTACATTTTTGCTCTTGACTTTCTGGTATCTGAAAAAATTTCCTTACATGGGGATTTGTATATCAGTGATCCTCCTGGTCCTCCCTACATCAGGAAGGACCGGGAGAATCACTGATATACAAATCCCCTTGTAAGGAAATTTCGCTTTTTGGGGGTTAAGAATGTGTTTTGTAAGGACCCACCTTCCTTTCTTTTCTTGTTTTCTTTTTTTCTTGGATACCATTAAAAGTAGTAGGCAGAAGAGCTGGTAGGAACGTGCAACCTTTGGTCTAAACAATTTTTAAACATTAAACAAGTTCTATGAGAAGATGGTCCCTGTCAATCCTTCATACCGGGTTACAAACGTTGGCAACGTTGTAACGTTATTTGTTTTTTTGGTGATCTTGCCCGCTCCTCAGACAAAGAAGTCTCTGGAAGCGAAGCAGCTGGAGTTACTCCGACAGGCCAATGTGCTCCGAGAGGAACAGAGGGAGGCATTAGAACGAAAACAAAAGGTGAGACAGGGGAAGGGATATCGATGATGATACGGTTGGTTGGGTCAGGCGTGGAGAGAGAGGACAATAGTTACTTAATAAGCCTGTTTAGCAATCTTTTGTAGAAGGTGTACACAATTTTTCATTCATTTAAACTATTGAATAAGAAATGTAAGCATTTTTACTGGTCATTCATTTTCCCTTCACCAGAGAGCGGTAGTGTGTTGATAATGTTTTTTCACCTATTTCTTTCCAGCCTATCCATAGTAGAGTGAGTGGTGATGGCCAAGGGAGGAAAATATTTCCCCCAAGTAAAATTCTTCATTTTCCAAAAAATTGGAGTTCCTAATTTCACTAATTTCAAGTTTTGACCCAATCATTACCAAAAGATTGAATTTAAATCATGGTTTGGATGTTGATCTTGCACAACTCGTTCAAGACGACTTATGGTTCTGCATTGGAGCAGTGTTCAAGGGTTCACGGGCCAGCATTCAAAAATTTACATAAACAAGACGACATCTTTATATTACGGAGGACCCAAGTCCATCAGAAGAGTCTTTTCTCTTCTTCAATCTCTACTTTTGAATATTTCGATTATCAAAGCAGCCATACTGAATTTGAAATACAGACATGCAAAAAAGAAAGAAAAATAAATTGGTTTCGTCATTGGCATTACAGTATTGTGTTTTCAAACAAAGCATCATGCTGTCATGTGATGAATGAATTTAATCACTTGTTTGTGAGATTGTGACTGTGACCATCCTGTTTGCTAATTATATCAGTGCAGCAGTAATGATTTTGACAGATAATGGGATACTGAGAAGGTGTGAGTATAGGTTGGAAGGGTTGGGGGGAAATTTGTTGATGGGATAACAGGAGACTCAATTTTATTATTATAAATTTAAGAAGAAGTTTAATAAGTATTTGTGTCTACTGGTCTTCGGGAACTACAGGGTGTGGATCTTCTCTTCTTGGCATTAATTGGGTTGTGTGGGGTGGTGGAGATGTGGTATCTATGACAATACATTGGAATATATAGTGTTACGGTAGCATGATTTTTATAGGGCTCCTTCGTAGCGTAGCCTATATGTGGTTTCTGACGAGTTTCCCCTAGAGTTGCTTCTATTGGTGTATTTCGTTGGGTCATACTCTCTGCGTTAGGGTACTTTTATCCGTTCCCCTCGGGCTCTTGGGTTCCCTAGTTTGGCCTGCTGTTATGCTGTTATGCTGTCTGCCGGGTCTTGGGAGGTCAGAACCGGGGACTGTATTGACACAGGATACATTTCTTGTGACCCCTCCCATCTTGTCCTTTTCCTGGGGTCGGTGGAGTCATTGTCCTTGGTAAAAGCCCATCAGTTGTTCACATTAAGCCATATGCTGCTGGGTTGTTTGGGTATGTGCTTTCATTGCCGCTATTCGATTTTGTTGTTGTATGAACTCTGCTGCCGAACGGTCATCCGATAAATGTTTTCATAATTGGCAAATCACAATTTGTTGTACCCAGGTCTACTACATTCTTCTGTGCAGTTTTTCAGTGTAGGCATACTCACTTGTGTGCTAATTTCAAGCAGTAAGTTAATAGCATCAGATTTGAGTGATTTGCAAATCAAGTGTCACACGATCCACCTCTACCACCAAACCCTCCTCCCCGCCTCCCATCTGGCCCCTTACTGTGACAATGAACACTTAGCAACTGTGATTGCTTCGTGTTTTGCCAATCAAGAGTTGCACCATCCACCCCAACCACCCAACCCTACCACCAAACCCTACCACCAAACCCTCCTAATGGCCCGTCCATATGACAATGAATTTTTAGTAACTTGTGTTGCCTCATAAATCAGTATCATAACTTGAGACAATGAATAAAACTAGCATATTAGGGAATATACAGTGAATAAGAGGAGATAATGATCTTTCATATGAAATAAGGCAGCACACACATTCTGTAATGAAAGGTAGGTAAAATATGCTGGTATGAATTTATCCAATTAGTTGAAAAAAAAATTTCCACATCTCTGAGAAAATACATAATGATTTAGGGTGGAGTGGTTCTTCCATACCTTTAGTGTATGAACCGTTGTGGTAGAACGTGTACAATATGCATGCATGGGTCGTTAGTACTTTTCATGGAAATGTTTTTTGTTTATTTTTTTTTAGTTATTTTTTTTTTAGTTATGTTAAGAGGGTTGCTTTTTGTTCTTGAAACAATGGTTATACTCTAGACAGAGTTTCTCATAATCTTTCCATTTCCTGGTCCTATTGAAGGGTGTCCAAACCACAGAGGTATGTGTGTCTTCAGTTTTGGAGAAACAAGCGAATGACATTCAAGTTTTGTTAATAGTTCATTTTCAATCTGTAAGATTACATCTTTTTTAGGAATATACACAAATGCCGCTTTTCAGTAACAATTGAATGAAAGCACCTTAAAACTCAGAAGGGGGAAAACAAACGCAACAGTTGCGACCAGGACGTCAACGTTCATTTAAAACTCGTTCCCGTTAAGAAGTCTTTTTTGTTGTCGTGATGACCGGGCAGAGTATCCCAGAAGCAGACACCACATCATGCCTTGCCTCTTATCCGCTATTCACCTGTATTATTTCATTCCATCTCTCTTCTTATTCTCTAGCCAAGCGATTCCGGTGATGAGGTTAGCAATTAACATCTCTTGTCTTTGTGCTAATTGTCTGCATGTGTGTGTGTGTATAACAGTTTTTATTGTTGTAAAAAATTAGAATTACTCTTCACACCTCTAGCTGAGGCACACAGCTGAATGAGGAGAGGGAGGAGATAGCCATAGGGTCACCTCCCTTGCCCCCACAATTCATTGTATTAGTGTATGAGCATTGTAAGGCCCCCCCCCTATATTGGACCTCAATGGCCTGTTATCCATTTCTTAAAAATGATCACCTACGTTCCTTCGAACTGAAAGGTTTAAACTGCCAACTCCGCACGGTTGTCTCTTGGTTTGTATGGTTTTAATTGAGCGCCCGATTATTGAACCACGTTTTTTTGTTGTGATTACGCGAATTATGGTGTTTGACGTCCGAATAAACCTGTAAAGAAAACGAAAGGAGATTTAATCATATGTACGTCCCCGTAATGGTGTGCTTCTCGTGCGTATTTTGTTAATATCCACTTCCCTCCAAATTTTGGTTTTACAGTTTATAAACCCTCGAGGTTGGTTATAATTTGCCGCATATTCTGGACGAGACTTTACATGCCTCGCACCCCCAAAAGTGTAACACCTTAAACAACTGTCGTCAAATATCAGAAGTACATCGGAGACGATTCCGCACGATTTTTATGGTTGTTTTCGGTTCCCTCGGTCGATTGCCTAGTTAAAAACACTTCAATGTCAAAGAAAGGACTTATCTTTCCTAGTAAAAATAGACCATCCGATGATGATGATAAATAGCTCGCGAAATCAGAGACCACCTCGAGCGTCAAAGAGTGTGCCAGTATCCAAGGCACGACGGGCATATTAAACAACGACCTTTGGGTGTCGCTGAAAGCTTAAAAATCGACTGCAATGGGGTTTGAAACAGCCTCGCTGTTCGCATTTAGACGTTGTTCGCGCCGATGCTCGATGGTTTCCCTGCTTTTTATTTGGTCCCATTCGTTGCATGCTATTAACGCACGTGTACCTTAGAAAGCATACTAACTGACCTGCCCGTCCTTCATGTCGGCGATTATGTAGACGTAAGACATTGCAGCTTCGACGTTGATCTTGTATTTCGAGTTTGAAAAATCGAGCATGAAAATTTTGAGCATGGGGAAATCAGAAATTGAACGAGGTCAGTGCAAGAAGACAGACCAGTATTCCAGTTTAGAGCATTTAATATCGAAGGCAAGCGAAATTTGCAGTTGTTTCGATGATAGTGCTAACCAACTCATAATTTTGTTGCCGTGTAAAATGTTTCATATTGTGAAGGACTGTAACCTTTGGTAAATCATCTTCTTGGTGGTCTCACCCCACCCCCAATCCTCGCAAAGACTGCTGTAGCTGTGTAATGAGTTTCCTACTATTGCCCGCCCTTCTGTGATGTGTGTAAGAATGCAGTAGGTACTCACCAATACTAACTGTAGCAGTCTTTTTTTCTGTGATGTGTGTAAGAATGCAGTAGATACTCACCATACTAACCATAGTAGTCGTCGGTTCTGTGTTGTGTAATAAGAGTGCAGTAGATTTATCACCATACTAACTGCAGTAGTCTATGGTTCTGTTATGTGTGTAAGAATGCAGTTGGTAATCAACATACTAACCACTGAAGTCTATTGTTATGTGATGTGCGCAAGAATGTAGTAGATACTTGCCATGCTATGCTAACCATTTGTTCTGTGATGCAGTAGATACACAACATATTAACCATACTAGTTATGTCTTGTGCTGTATTGTAGCATGTATTGTATTATATCATCATTTATTAGCAGATGAAAGGATACAATTTTTCAAAATTTCGTTTGCAAGATCAAAGTCCAGAGGGAAGATGAGCAGCGTCAGCATGAGGAGGAGCAGCGGAGACGGGTGGCGGAGCTGACTGCTCACTTCGAGAAGGAGATCAAACACCAGCAATTTCAGCTCAGGATGCAGAAGACCCAGGATGATGAGGAGGAATACCCGGTGCGAATGTCCAGCCGTCACCACAAGGAGGAGCGGAAGGATAAGAAGAAAAAGAGGAAGAAGAAGAAGTCAAAGAGCGGGATCCTGGACGTGTCCAGGGAGGGAAAGATCCGAAAGAGGAAGCACCACCACAGCCATAGGGAGCATAGGAAAGCAGCAGCTGAGGGGAAAGGGGATGGGGTGAGTATAAGTATTGGAAAAAAGGGGATTGGTGGATGTAAGTAAGAGAGAAGGAGACACTTTGAGTGTGGACGTGATACAGAGTATGGTGGGTGTAGTAAGTAGTAGTGAAGGAGTAAGTGCAAGTGGCAGATATAGAACCGTATAATACAGAAGTTTATAGTCTGCTGCATAGCACTGTGTAGTCTGGTACAGGTAAACGTACCATTTATAGTCATAGCTTCATAGCGTATTTATGTAGTCCAGTACAAGTAAATGTACAGCTTGTAGTCTGCTGCATAGCATATCTGTATAGTTGAGTACAAGTGAACCTACAGTTTAATCTACATTAACAGTTCAACCTCGTCAGAGATGTCTTAATATGTTGTGTCATGGCACCTCATAATGTTCTGTATCATTTGGTGAATTTAATTCGGGCCAGATATATTGCAAACCCTTGGTAATTGATGAATAAGCCATATATATTTAAGGGACTTTGTCTACCATTTCAAATCATGATTGTCATGACGATCATGATCACCTGATTCTTCCTCTCTTGTTTGTCATCACCTAGACCATCCTAGAAGCCCCCCTTGACAACGATCCCTACCCTTCAGAATCCCCTACTATGGTCCCAAGGCCCTCGGTCGTCATGCAAGTGTCCAGTTATGAGTCCCCGTCAGAGGTGGCAGTGATCAATGGACTCGCCCAGGAATCCTTGGAGGTGGAGGAAGGGGAACACCTTGAGCAACACCTTGAGCAACACGAAGGCTCCGACAGTGATGGTTCTCAGTCAGGTATGACCTTTAACCCCCTCATTTGGTGAAGGTACTTTACATTTCTTATTAACTTTTTATAATTTTTTCGCTGCTTTACTATCTGGATTCTCAAGGTTCGCATTAACAAGTTGGAAGCCTCTGTACTCGGGAACTGGAAGAAAGAAGACTTGGATCTTTCCTGGACCGAAGTACTCTTTGCCCAGAAAGGATTACTACGCTGAGGATTTAGTTCTACTTTATCTATATATAAATAGAAAGTTTCATGAACTAAGCATACTTTTTCACCTTGACTTCGGCACCCGTTTGGTTCGAGCGTTTCTCTTGCCAACGTTGAAAGAGAGTAACGTTGTGGCTCAAATCGCTTTACGCACAGCCACCGCTTTCCTCCTTCCTGGAATCGAGCGACAATTGTTGGACGACAGCACTGAGTCACCGCGCCTCTCTTGCAAGATACATTCCATATAAGCTCATGCTTGCTTGCCTGTATCGTCGTATCATTCAAACTTTTAAAAACAACAAGCCTGAAAACTATAACCCAAATCCCCCAAAACTTTCCAACTACTACTAGTACTATTCATGGCTTTGATATACTCTATGCCTTGTAACCCATCTTAACAGGTGAGAACTACGGCCTCAAATTAGAAGATGGCTCGTACGCCAATGGTGACGTCAACATGGCTGCCCTCTACCCGACCATGGTGGCAGCCCCGAGCAGTGCCGCCGCCCATGCGGCAGCTGTTACGCCCATCCGCTTTACCCTTAAGAGGAAAGCAGACGGTGACCCACGTATACCAATGGTGCTGATGCGTAAGTCTTGCTGCCAACCCCCCCTCCCCCCAAAAAAAAAAATGTCAGCATGACCACTGTTTTTAAACAAAATATATACAAAAAATAAATGAAAAATTGAAACTTTTGAAACGATTAGAAACGAAAACTAAAAACAAAAATTCCATTTGCAAAAGCATTCTCGACATTCCAGCATTTCCCACAATTATGTATGCCAGGGTTCGGTTACTCATCGCTGACCTGGGTAGTGGAGGGGGTAGTTCAATAATCCGACCCCTCCTCGGTGTCCACGAGCAACTCCGTAAGACAAATACTCATGGGAAGTCCCATTTAAAACTAATGAATATTCAGCGTGCAAAAATTTGTCTTAAACTCTTCCTCTTCAAAGTTGCCAATTTCGGCCAAAATTGACGTTTTGAACGAAATGTTGCCATGAATTGTCCTTCGCTACAAGGACAATGCTTTGTGAGTTTAGTTTAGTCTAGTTGAGGTCATAAGGTTTAGCAAGCCTCTCGAGCTCATTCAATCTTGTTCCTTGTGATTTCTTGGACGAACACAGGTTTTTAAAAGCCATTCTCAATCAATGTTCAGAGGTTAACGAGGCAGTCATGTGACCACATCCATCCCTTCCTACTCCCGGGACAGCCATCCCCATCCAACAGACGTGAGGGAACCTTGAGGTTTGACCACTTTCTCAAAGATGAAAGGGAAGCGAGCGGCGCAAGATAACTGCAAAACTTTGAAACCCAAGTAATTTAAATCAAGGTTTCAGTTGAAAACCTGAGATACTTGGTTTAAATACATTATTTAGATTTAATCTTTCTTCACTTCAAACATATCGTATGTTTGTAAGGGTTGAGGTGACACTAACAAAATGCCTTCTCTCCAGAGAATTTATTTCATTGAAACATATAAACTTCAACAGTGCTCTTTAAAGCTTGCTACTTCTTTCTCCAAGAAGAAATGTTAATTAAAATGTTTCTTCCTTTAAGGAATGGGTATCCACAGGAACCTTCATAATATTGCCTGTACGTATTGGTACCGCTCCTTGTGACTCATTCATCAATATGCACATTTGTTGTTGTTTTTACACACATTTAATATATACATATTTATATTTATATACATATATA
>JAODAG010021737.1:0-12278 GCA_027574785.1 Orphnurgus asper | reverse complement strand
TAGCCCAAAGACATAACAAAGAGAGATGTCCATATTGGCTAGCCCAAAGACATAACAAAGAGAGATGTCCATATTGGCTAGCCCAAAGAGATGTCCATATTGGCTAGCCCAAAGACATCATAATGAGAGATGTCCATATTGGCTAGCCCAAAGACATAATAAGAGAGATGTCCATATTGGCTATCCCGAAGACATAATAAGAGAGATGTCCATATTGTCTAGCCCAAAGACATAATAAGAGACATGTCCATATTGACTAGCCCAAAGACATAACAAAGAGAGATGTCCATATTGGCTAACCCGAAGACTTAATAAAGAGAGATGTCCAAATTGGTTAGTCCAAAGTCATAATAAACAGACTTGTCCATATTGGCTAACCCAGGGCTAAGCTTACTTAATATCTATTTTGTCATACTCTATTTGAAAAAAAAAAATAAGCGTTAGAAGCAGCCACCTCTTTCTGATATTTCCCGCCTCCCCCTCCCCTGTAATGACTAGGTGTTGTGTGAGAGAGTGTGAGAGAGTGACGACTCGGATGTCCTGGTTTGAACTGCGCATGAGTTGCTATAACAGGTTATAAAGCCATATAAACGCGTATGTCTTCCCGTATCTTCGATGCAACGTTTTCCTTTCGGCCGTTGCCATAACGGCGGCGTTTTCTCATTTTTTTGCCATCCTAGTCGACTGGAGTGGAGGAACTTTGAGGTAGTGATCGTCTCCCGCAAGACGATCCAAGTGCGAAACGTCTTGGACGATGCCAAGGAAAAGCTTGAGTTTCGGGATCGAATCATCAAGACGTCGTTGAGTCACGAGTACCTGATCGTCGCGACGTCGTCGCAGTGCTACGTCTACAGGTAGGCGGATCATATACGTTTGGTATATTTCTCACGTGCGCTTGATGCATTTCTTCAATATTGTACCAATATGTTTCCTAAATGGTAGTGATATTCCATCCAATTACAGCAAAGTACTCTCTTGTGCCACCATTATTACTGTTTTCTTCTCTCTGGAATAAGCACAAGTAATATCTTTCCTGTGACAAATGTCTTGTCCAAAAGCTGTTTTACAATTTTAGTGGGTGCATCCATGCATGCAACAATTTCCCTCAACATGAGATGCTTAGTATTGGAGAGGTTTGTATTAATCACTTTTTTTACGTATTAAATGTATAAGGGCTACATGTGTGCTCGTCATACAACTGGCTAAAACCGTTCGGTATGGTCAGCTGATTGACCATCGACCAATCGTAATTAAGTGTACCCAGGTATTCTAATTCGTGTATTGATCAGACCCCAGCAGTCTGGTAGTAAGGTTGTATTAACTTATTGCATCAAAATCAACCAACTTCATTGAACCTATGTAGTTGTTCACACCAGGACATTACCCCTTGGTTGTTGAACTGAATGCTCTGGTGCATTTTGAGCTGTTACACCTTCGAGACTTTCATGCTTGTGGGGAAGGCAGTGCTTTATTTATTAATGTTCTCTATTAATGTTTATTTAGTATATTTTAATACAGTCATTTGTTCTTATATTTCCACCCCATTTTTAGTGCCAAAAATTGGAACACACCAATGATCTTTGACCTCAAGGATGGCACAGTGATGCTAATTGTACAGGCTGAAAGGTATTTAGTACTACTAGCTCATTTATGTAACATTGATTCTTGGCATTGCCCAGGATCAACGTGGATGAGTCAAACCTTCCACAGAGCAATTAATTAAACACATTTCAACCCCCCCCACCACCTTAATCAAACGTTTCATGGAAGGTGGTCATCTAGTATGGTTGTTGCTCACTGCTCTATCGTCTTCTACCCCACTTGAAGTTGGCTGAAGGACCCTCTTGTTTAGTTGGGATAATACATCAACTGGGTGCCTTCAAGTTAAGAAATTGAAACAAATTTTATTGCTTACAAAGAAATAAGGAGTTGACTATATGTTTAAAATCTAGCTTTGCCTAGATGTGATTAGTCATTTATAATCTACTATGTTTGTCTCTGGTCCTTTTGTTTTCAATGTTTATTACCATGATATCCATGTGATGCGCTATACTTGTTTGAAACAAGTACATTTATTTTCGTTTCAGACATTTTGGAATCATTGACAGCGGAGGTCTCCACCTGTACACCTATGAGGTAATCTTTCGTACTGTGGCTGTCGGCCAGAGTCCGCTTCCAAACTGGCATTGAAACCCTCTGAATGCACATAATTCAAGTAATTAATAGGTTGTTACTGTGTGTTTACATACGTACATAGCTAATGTGTACATTGTCACGGTCAGATCTGAATGCCAATTCATGTTGCTGTTGGAATGACGTGATTCGCTACCGAATTGTCCAAAGAGTCCCTGTACCGTATACTGCCAGCCATTACTGTACGGGCCTAGCCGGTCCCTCTGTACGCGATTGGAAACCAGTCATCAAATGGTTTCTCGACCAATCAGATGGAAGCATCGCGAAAAAGGGTTTATGGATGGATGCCCTTGAACCTATGGCGTATTATTAAAAGACCCAACGTGTCCAAACCTCGCAGACTCTCTGAAACTTCACCCTTCATCAATTTTCAGGGGAGGCTGGTGTCCTCGCCGAAGTACGCTGGGATGCGACCGGATTCCTTGAGCGCTCTGACCCTCTCTATCAGCAACGATACTGTGGCCATCCGGGACAAGGCCGACGAAAAGCTGGTCCATCTCTTTGACTCGAACACTGGCCGAGCTTTGGAGAATAAACCTCTGGCGCATAAGGTAAGTTAGAGTAACTATTCTATTGCAAGGTAACTTATAAGAGATAGTTACAATGAGCAAAAAATATGTGGTAGCTTAGTCCTTACCTACATTTGGTGATGAACTTAAGCTTGCAGACCCTTTGAAGTAGAAATCTCGTCCATAAAATGTAAGGTAAATTAGTCTGTAAATTAAAATATAGTTGTAGAATGCAACTGTATTATGCAATAGTTATATTCAGTAATAATGCCATTATAAGATATTATAGCTGACTAAATGAATTCCCAGGGTAGCCATAAAGTTCCTACACAAACATCATTTGTAGCTAGTTTTTGTAACTCCCAGAAAGTCCCCATTCCTAATTTTGAACTTCCTTATAATTTAGTAGGAAGTTCTGGTGAGCAAGTTAACAGTGTTATTGCACTTAATGGCATAATAATGTATTTTAGCTGACTCATAAACTCCCATGGTAACTTAGTCACAAAGTTTTGTACAAACAGCTGTGTAGCTAGTTTCTATAAACTCACAATGTAATTCCAAATAGGTAATTTAGTAGTAGTAGTTAAGTTAGTGGTAAGCAAGGCATGAACTCGCAGGTTAACTTAGTCACAAAGTTATCGTATGTATCGTATGTATCGGATGTACTGGACGACTTGAGGAATGTCTCTGAAAATTTTTTCTCTAATCCTTGACTCGTTTTTAATAAACAACAAAGTTTATACAATATTTTGAAACCAAAATTATTGTCAATTATTGAGTTATTGCCATCAAAATTTGAATAAACAAATCTGGTGCAGCCGATACGTGTCTTGCCTGCATTTCGTTTGCCGCTTTGGATTTGTCTTTGTCGGTGTAGTAGGTTCGCATTCTCCCTGAAAAATACCATGTAACTGTCACAACTCATAAAAATATCTCCCCTGACCATGCATGGCAGCCAGTCTTTGCCAGGAGTTAGTCTATGCGAACATTTCTCTAATCCATGACTCGTTTTTAAACGACATATTTTGAAACCAAAAATTATTATTGACATAAAAATTGGAATAAACAAAGCTGGTGCTACCGATACATTTGCCACAGTGGATTTGTCTTTGTCGGTGTAGTAGGGTCGCATTAGGTTTATTGTTGGAAAGGACGAAGCTGTCTCCATCTGCAGATACCTCTATTTCTGCAGGTAATAAAATGGTTGCAGGAAGTGATCTCCCTGAAAACGCCATGTAACTCACAACTCATAAAAATATCTCCCCTGACCGTGGCAGCCAGTCTTTGCCAGGACAACTTGCTGGTCAGTGAATGTTTCTGGATAAGCCGTTTATCTTGACATATTGATAGATCTGAAAGTTATTGTGTTCACATCTCAACTAACTTGTTATAACGTGCTGTTCATGGTCGAGTGTGACATTCATGTTGAATTGGTCGTAGTTGGCACATGACGAGTCACTATTCATTTGCGGTGTAATTACTTTGCGGTGTAATTTCTTCTTAGTGTTTGTTTTTGTTTGTTTTGACAGATGGAGATAATCGAGGTCCACTTGGACCAATGCGGCCCTCCAGCAGAGAGGAGGCTGGCCATGATCGACAAAAACAGAGATCTTTATTTATCGACTGTTCGGAACTTTGGGAAACCCGCTAAAATTGACAAAATAGGTTTAAAAAAAAAATTGATAAAAATGGGTCAATTTATTCATACAAAGTGACATAATATTCATAACTATGACATTAGTTTGTGGTAGTAATATGAATATTCATACTGAACAGATTATAGTTTGTCACAAATTAGAAGTACAAGAAGAGGTGTTAGTAATGTGTTGAATACTTGTTGTACTCTACAGCAGCTAATAGAGTTCAACCATTTGAATTAATTCATCACATAGCTGCATGTCAGAGATGTGCCTATGTTGGCAATGTTTAACCGTACCACTAAACACACACCATTTTAAAAATACCACTAGCAATGAAACCACTTAAACACACATCACTAGGAATCACATCACTGAAACACATCACTAGGAATGAAACTATTTCGACACACACCACTAGTGATGAAACCATTTAAACAACACCACTTGGGAATGCAGCCATTTAACACACACCACTAGGATTGAAACCATAATTAATTAGAATGAAACCAAAGTATTCTCTTTGTATTTCTTTGTTTCAAATTCAGTGAGCTGCTTGAATGTCATTGTTTATCGTAGATGTTAGAAATGTTTTGTTTTGCCTCAGTGTGGTTTTCAAGATGAGACAGCCCTTAACATTGAAAATTAAGAAATGGTCTAAATCAGTCTAAGATAATGAGGTGATTGTGTCAGAAAAACTGCCATAAACTATTCTTTGTATATTGCTTAGAAGAACGATATATCAGTGGTGGTTTCTGTGTTAGGAATTAGGTTTTACGTTATAATATTCCAAATTTCTTTTTTTGTTACTTTTTGGTGTCTGTCATTGACCTCTGAAGGATTTAGCAGCCCCGGGGTATTCAAAACCTGTGTTAGGCCAATACTCAATACGTACAGGAACTTAAGCCGAACAATTCGTGCAGGTTCTATCTAATTGACCGTCGATTACATGGACTGCCTCGATGCGTAAAAATAATAATCCGTAATGTGTCTATTTTCAGGCACCATGGTCTACAGTCTAGCGTGGAACGACCAGACCAACATGCTGGCATCCCTCCAGGACGGAAGACTGACGGTCTGGTATTATCCAAACGCTGTCTACGTGGATAAAGAACTACTCGCATCGACCGTCTCCTCCAAAGACACCGGGTACAAAACAAAATTGCTTGCGATCGCCGTTATGCTCCTGTCAGATCGCTAGACGGGACCCCTGCGACCCCCCCCTGGAAATGGTGCGTCAACGTGTGCATGAAACGTGTGTCATATTTGAGTGTACCCATTTCGATCCCTGGGCAATTTCGCAGATGCGCCAAACCGTTGGTTTGATACCCCTCAGATGGGGCCATCTTACCTGATATGAGAATAATAAATGGCAGACTGTATGCTATTCGTTGGTTGCTTTCTTGTGCATTCAGCCTATCTGCAAGTTGTTATTAATTGTATATGCTGATATCTTTTTCTTTCTATTTTTAATGACTTTTTCTTGAAGCAGTAATTTCCCCCCAAATTAAAAAGTTAAACAATGATCACACAAGGTCTGATGTATTTTATGGCTGCCATAGGAACTGGGACCAGGTGGATGGCAGAAGAGCTGGGGAAATTCTTCCAACTTTTCAAAGAGGACCCCACGACTTTTAAAGCATTTTAGTCGTCATTGATGGCTAGCATCAGGTTCTTTTGCTTCCAGTGCATAGCGTTGAATAATTTTATCGTTCCAAGTGCATGTTTAAGAACTATATAGTAACAATGACCACCACCTCCCTCCCATCAAAACCAAAGAACACTCTTTGGGAAAGGTTTCGTGGCGATTGTTCTCTGTGATAGATAATTTCAACAGAATCGGCTGCTCATCTCCGTATTCTCTACTTCCAGCGAGTTTGGCAACAGCCCCCGTCTCGTCAATTTCATCGGCAACCATGTGACCGTGCGGCGAGCCGACGGGGCCCTGGTCAGCACCGGGGTGTCCCCCTACCCGGTCCTCCTCTACGAGCTGGTCAACAGCAGCAGGTGGGACGACGCCGTGCGCCTCTGTCGGTTCGTGAAGGTGAGAGTCACGGCATGAGACCCGTGTCTCCCATAAGATTCCTTCGTGGTGCGGCGGAAGCTTGGATAAACAAAGAACCCTCGCAGGCTGTAGGCAGTATTCGTCCGTTTGTGACTTTTACCAAACGTTTTACCATATTTACAGTCTGTTCCTGAGCTTATGCCAAGCAGGTTGTAGTGTACTTAATTGGTACTTAAAAATTGGTCATAAAATTGTCTCTCTAGAAGGTTAATTGAAAAGCTACTGGCATGGTCACATGATAAAGAAAATGTCTTAAACTGCAAAGTTTTATTTAATTTTTACTAATTTGAGGGTTGCAGGGCTCTGTTTCATCTTCCTTTTCAAAGGGCGGGTTCCTTCTGCAGATAAATTCTGTCTTTTTCTTCGGTGATTCAGCTAAAGGCATGGAGCCAAAAAGAAGTGTAGTAGAATTAACGTTTTATTTAAACTCTGCAAAGTGAGATTTAGACATGCCATTTGTTATGACTTATATTTATAAACTTGGCATTGGAATCATAACGCATGTCGTTTTTGTGGTCTTACTTAAAGACACCATCGAGGGAACACATCACATGAGGGTTCGCAATTTGCATTTTGTTGTCAACTGGATATGAATCGATTAACACACCTCAAGAAAGATGTCTGGTTTCGGGGGTGGTCACATCAACTTACCGAGTGGCTTCATAGCTCAATTACGGTCAGGGTGACCGAACATCAAGCAGGTTCACGGGAGGGTTCCAAGTTTCGAACCCTGGTTTCCAGAATTTCCGTTGCAAAAATTGATGATACATTTGTATTTTTGGTTATTTTCCGTTTACCAGGACGAGGCTGTGTGGGGCTGCCTAGCTGCTATGGCATCCTATGCGAAGGAACTGAACACTGCAGAGATTGCGTACGCTGCCATTGACATGGTAATTAGCCATACATGCATATTCATATATCACTAAGTGATGATGACTGTATTCTATTTAATTTGAAAACTTTACCCCTCCCTCTTTTCCTTCACAAGTATCCCATTATTCCACTTTTCCCCACAAGTTTTGTGGAGGTATTTGAGTAAATTTTCACTGCACTGAAGGGTGGGGAAGGGGGCTATGGGATTGTGACTGCATTGACCATTTTCCTCCATGGTATACAATTTGCAGTTAGATTTTCATGTGCGTGCATGAGTGAATTTCAGCATGTCAGCAACAAATCTTAATCTCATTTTCATTTGTTCTTTGGTATACATTTAGGTGAACATAGATTCTAGATCTTTTATTTGAAATCATCAAAAAGATATGACACAGCATAGGAATCTTAGTGCATTTTACATCTGTGGTTCTTTTCTCCAGCCATGATCATCAATCAATTTGACCAAAACCTGTCTATATGATGCTTAACTCCAGGTACAACTTTCTGTCAAACTGTTATCACAGTTAATTGAGCTATAGTGTAAACACAATTACTTAGACAGAGCTATCAATATGTCAAGAACTGATTATCCAGTTTGTACTGTAGAGAAATAGATAATAAAAACATTCAGGCACTGACTGACCAGTGAGTTGCCCTGGCAAAGACTGGCTGGCACGGTCAGGGGCTGAGTTTGTATGAGTTGTAAGGTTATATTCCTTTTAATTTCCTGCAAGAATCCAGCAACATTCAGGTAGAAAAACAGATTTGTCCTTCCCAAGAGTAAACCTAAAGAATAATGTAGTTTCACAATCGTCTTCACATCTAAGTAACTTCCCCTCGTTGATTGGTCTCGGGTTAAACGTGGCTTATTTCAGCCGTTGTTTGGAATAACCTGGTCAGTCCATTTTTATCAGTGTACTGCCCGTCAGCCTGACTTTTATGTTAAGATGCGAGAAACATATCCAGTTTACCTTGCGAAGTTCATTAAATAGGCTCGAATCTCTTATCAAACGGCCATAGTTTTTTTTTCTTCAGATAGAAGTATTACCTCTGCTTATAATATCATCAAATGTCAAATGAGAGCAGTGAATTCCTGATGACAGTTTGTTCTTCTTCTTAATCTCATAGGTTGACAAGGTGCAATACATCCTGTACATCAAAGAGATACCATTGAAGGAGGCCAGGGCCGCTGAAATGGCTCTGCTCTGTGGCAATGCGCAAGACGCAGAGGGGATGTTGCTCCAAGCCAGCTTGGTCTTCAGGGCTATTATGATGAACATCAGCATTTATAACTGGGATAGGTATGGTAATATGTCAATTAATTTTGATATGAGTAATTTTGAGCTTCATTTCAGGAACACTTCCTTGAAAGATTACAGCTTTTCATTCTTTCAATCTCTGCTAAGCTAAATCCATAAAACGTAACCCTAAAGCCAAAGTCACTGGGGAGTTGTAAAATACATCCTGCCTGTCATAAATCCCACTCATGAGATGAATCGTCACCATAGCTGCTGTCTTGACAATAACGAAGTGCAATGAACTTGGTCACCATGACAGGCTGTGGCTCTTGTTTGCTTTATCAGTTAGTGGAGGCCTACAAGAGGTATCCAACTTGTTTGCTGGTGGAAGTTGTTCCTCTCGATTTGCTTGAAATCAGTGGTCATAAAGTCATCATAATTCAAAGAGAATTTCCCAGAAATGGCTTTCAACTTTAGTCGATAGCTACAAGAGTGTGTAAAGATAATTATTAAAGATGTAGAGGGTGTTTACAAGTCCGTCCAGAATTGCATCAATATGTCGATAAATCATACAATTTGTAATCCCTACTCCAAGGTATGAAATTTAGCTTTGGAGCAGGAAGCCATGTTGCTTTATTATCCTACAAAGTTTTCTGAAGCTGCATTTAGAGATTTAGAGATTAACACTGGCTTTTCCTACATCTCCAGGGCATTAGAGCTAGCCGTGAAACATAAAACCCACGTTGACACGGTCCTCGGATACAGGCAGCAGTTTCTGACCAGCTTCAAGAAGGTCGAAGTCAATAAAAGGTTCTTGCAGTTCGCTCAAGGGGTGAGCGTCTCATTTCACGTCTTCGTTGTTTTCACTCATTAAGAGTTTGTTCGGAATTATCATTAACTCCCAGACACTCGAAAACTACTGTCGCGTGTTTCCGAAATTATGCAGCAGTGCTTGCAAGTTCCATCGGTAATCCGATATTGACAACAATATACCCCCCCCACAGGCCTAATTCAAAGATAGATTTACGCTGTGGCACACTCTTTGACATGAGTTGGCAGATGGTATTATTTCAGACTAATAAAAAAAAAAGGTTACAAGCAGTGACTTTTCCGATTTGTCAACTCTCGTCGTGGTTTTAATATTCTAGGGGGTTCATATCGTGTTTAGAAGTCAGAGGGTAACTTAATGATTTAGCTGTTAAACTCTACTGAACACTCCGGATTACAACAGACTATTCATTCCCAGCTGATCTATTGAGTGCACGTACACGATAGACCAGTGAAGCATGGACTAATTGGATACCATCGGTAGCCAGCGTGTGTTGTCGTCGACACAATATTCATGATTGACTTATCAAGTCGGCCCTCCTGGCAGATCGGAATGAGTTTGGTCGCTGCTCCTTTGTTGGATAGAAGGTAAATTTACACTTCCCTCTGAATAGCATTTTTACGAAGGGGAATCGTCGGCCCATTAAATTCTAAATTCCAGTTTTTTTTTCTGTTTGATTTTCAGGTGGATGTAAACTGGGACCAGATACAAGCAAAGATTGAATCGGAATATCAGAAGGAGAAGGAAAGGCCGAACGCTAAATCGTACGGAAATTAAATCGAGGAAACCTAGAGAAATGACAAAATGACATAGAAAAGAGTGACAGGAAAAGGAACGACCAAGACACCGGTTTAAGGGTAAATCTGTTGTTTGGCAACAGAGAAAACTGGTGACTGATTCTTACAATTTCAAATGTAAGTCTGGAGAATGATTGCTTTAAAACAGGTGAAATAATTTATTAATTAAAATCTGGTACTATAGTTTCTGCAAAGTGGACAATGATTATTTGCAAGCTAGCTGATGAATGATTACTAACTTGAGAAAGTTTCCTAAATTTCCTGGACAATGATTACTAAAGTTTCAGTAAACTGGTGAATGATTACTAAATGTCTTCGTAAATTGGTGAACTTATATTTATATAAACTAGTGATATACAACTAATGATGAAAATAATTTTTCTGCAAACATGAATTATTACTAGAGCTACATTTCTGGTGATGATTACTGGTGAAGCGGACAATGAGTACTAACATTTCAGCAAATTAGTCAATGATTACTAAAAGTTCCTGCAAAGTGGACAACGATTTTCCTATCATCTGATGAATAAATAGTAAGTACCCTGCAAATAGAGCATAAGTATGACTAAAATTAAAGTTCTGGATTACTTAACTTCTTAAAAACTGGTGGGTGATTGATTACCTTGAATTTTGCAACAAAATTGATAAATGTTTACTATAGTAAAGTGGTCAATGAGCACAAGTTCTTGCAAACTGGTGAATGATTGATTAATAAAGTTCCTGTAACCTTGTACGGTGAATTTCTTATCAACTGGTGACTGATTACTTAAAGTTCCTGCAAAGTGGACAATTTCCAGCAAACTAGTCAATGATTACTAAAATTCCTGCCATATGGAACTAAGTTTCTGCAAAGCCTACATCAGCTGTCTAAACTATTATTTGGCTGATTGTTTACAACACTGAATGAATTTGACAGTTGGTGTAGATGTTATTGTGCATTCTTGGAAATCCATCTTTGTGAAATAAAAAATAAGTAATATTATATAATAATAAATGCATGAATGGGATAGGTACAATATTACTATTAACTGGTCTCGCATGTATTCAAGCTTATTCAAAATGTGTGCAGTATTTGCTGTGTAAATCATTTTCAGTATTTGTTTTTATAAATATCATTTTCTGCAGCTGATTTAGGAACAAACTGAAGAGGATTATTTTGAAGAGAACAATTTTTTGTTCTATAAATAGTTTAATTTTGGAGAGTTTTGTAGGTCGTAATAATGTGTCAAATGTTCTTTGATTCTTGTTTCTACTAGTGTCACCTTGATGGAATCAATAAGTCTGCTATCAGTAATATGTAAATTATATTGTCATATAAACGTGTAAAGTTCATTGTATTTTGGAAACATTTGAAACATTCCATACATTAAGAGCAGGACAAATCATGTAGCTATCCTCTGGTCATCCCATAAAGTAACATTTTGCCAAAGGATTGCCATAGTATTCATGTTATGACGGAACCGTTTTAGCTTGCTCAGCAGTATTGATGGGTTTGTTAAATTATCAGATTAATTTGTCTAAACTATAGATTTTTGTCGATATCGACTTTTCATCCAGTTGTAGTTGATTTTGTCTGATGGGCGGATACTTGTTTGGATTTTGGCCAAGTGTCAACGAATAATGAATGTGTGACATGTTAACCTAGATCTGCGTCACCAACGAACAGGAAGGTTTACCCTTGTAACACCTACGCTGGTGTATTTCTCGTTAAAACAAACCGACTGTCAAAAACCTGTAGGGCAAATATAGGCCTACTCAAAAGTCACTATCATGACCAATAATTATGTACCCAGTTTATTTTACTCTTTGTTTTGTTTGATGAAATTTGTTGGCTCTGGTGAATGGGCTTGCAATTAATAGCCTTGCCAGCCTAGTTTGGTTGCAGGATCGCAAATAAACTGTTGTTTAAACAGCCCTACACTTCAAGGTCGAGCGACTTTCGTGGTTTTTCGGGCAGATCTATTTTCTTGTGCGAGTAGGAAGTTTCAAACCGCCCGCAAAGGGGGTTTCGGGTAGAATGCCTTCTTATTTCGGGCCTTCAGTGACTTCAGTGCAGATCCAGGGGCCATACCCACTCCCCCAGCCAAAATTCTCGAACATTGATAAATGGGTGATTAGCCAAAACATGTAGAGGGGG
>JAODAG010021626.1:0-17891 GCA_027574785.1 Orphnurgus asper | reverse complement strand
GCTATAAATGTCGGGTACCTCCAATTACTCTCGAGGAAACCGTGTGCCCAAAACACCAAGATGGTAATTGCAGGAGGGAGAATGGCCTTCTGTTTCTACTCTTTTTGCCTTCTTGGGATCCCCTAGATCGAGGTCTTGGGCCCTGGCTCAGATTGCCCGACCCGATCCTGAATTCGCCCAGCCTTCGCCAAGACTGCCAAATAATTATAGTTTCCAATGTTGCATATGTAGCGTACTCGGTTCCCACTCCTTAAAATAGAGATATATTATAATCATTGGAACTTAGATTTACGATGTTTAAATCTTTGAGAGAAATTTCCAAATGTTGCCCTCTATTTTTGAATATTGACAACCGAATATTTTTTTTCTCTTTTCCACGCTCAAAACTTCTGGATAATAATAATAATAATAATAATAATAATAATGATGTAGTAGAAAGGTCTTGCGGTGACGACTTAAAATGTAAATCAAGTTCAAATCTGTCTCTGCCATTGACCAAATCTGATTTGTGGTTTCTGAGCCTAGATTCTTTGGAACAACTTACATACTGCACATTTCACATTGAACAAGTTGCAAGATGGTTTAACATTCTTGACAGTAAATGTGAGTGAATCCCCTATAACGCTGTTCCATCACAGAAGTAGCAAAAGAGTCGTTTCAGCTAGACTGTTAAAATAATGGATGAATCTCTTCCTTTTGCAAATCTTAACAAGCCCAGAAGGGATTCTGAAAGTGTTGGTTTGTCGTTTAAGGTTTCATAACTCCTTGCTGGAAATATATACCCCTCTGAAAAATCTCTTCATAGTGGATGAGCTGTAGGCCTATAACAAATATAATACTTTCAGGGAGGTCGGGGTTAAAGTCCACCACAATGGGGAATTTATATATAAATCACTACTTCGATGGCGAGTGCAGTGCCACGTAATGTATGACGCATATATATATATATTATACATATATATATATATATAGGCCTATGTTATATATGTTTTATATATATACATATATATTGGAGTATCTTTGTATACTGTTAACCTCAATAAACGTTTTCGAAATGTAGGGTGAATTCAGTTATAATGGGCATATGCCTACCGGTACCGCATGATAAAGCTTCGTACATGTACAATGCCATTGGCGATACTAATCGCATAAACATAAAACCAATGCGGCAAGAAATATAAGAAGCATATTTCTTTACTTACGAAATTTTATCTCGTGGCCAGCGAAACATGGAGATATTATTAGTTGCTCACCTGTAACCAATGCTCGACTTTCAAGGTTTTCTTCATTGGTCTGCAAGATGCATGGGCTACTGCGAACGTCACGGATATGATGATTGTAACTGCAAACCATAGCCCATTTTCGATGCCAAAGACGGTCAGAAAAAGTATTTGGATCATTTTTCGGAAAAGTTCCACCATTTCCCAGTACCAAAATTTTGGGTCGTAGTTTTTGGTCAAGAACTGACACCATTTTGGAAGTCCTAAATGTTTCAAATTGTTAGTATGGTTGTTTGAAACAATAAGCGGAGTGGTTTGATTACAAGTTGACTCGTTTTCAGGGTTCCTCAATGAGTGGTTTCTTTCTTCATCTGAATAACACTGAGAATATCGACTCTTCTTCAAAATCCTCCTAAGAAGTACAAGTGTTACCAGAGGAAAAGCTACTATGTAAAGGACACCAAGGTAGAATACCTTATTGAAGATGTTTCGCTTTGGGTTAAGTTGATCTTCACAGCGGAACCTGTAGTCTGCTCTGACGAATATAGCCGACGTGGTGTTGTCTACATCCAGAAAGAATTTAATACACGCCGAGGGACAAACTTGGAACGTTACAGAACACAGCGCAGGATATGTCGTAAACAGAACTAGAAACATCACCAGTTGACACCAGTCCTTTATCTTCTGAAGACTTTTTTCGTCAATTATAGAGATTATTGCGATTTTTACGGTTTTGCTTTTGCGTAGGTAATACACAACTGCTGTATTATAACACAAAACTGAAAACATAACAGTTATACAGACGGTTACAAAACCAATCGTAAATTTACTGTAAGGATCCATTTGCCACTGAAAGAGACAATAGTGAGGTTTCGATAAAACTTGGTAGATGTTTATTTCCATCACACGGATTGCATCTCTAAAAACATCTGAGAACTGCCAATACCGATTGTCTAAGGCTGAAATGAGACCGCCCATAACTTGATAAAAACCAAGAAAGATCTTTCCCTGAGCAATCATAACGTCGAAAAACCCGTCATCTGCAGACGATGCCCGGTAGACAATAAGGACGCAAAAAAAAATTATCAATGCGAGAAAACCGACAGATTCCAACACAAAATTCAACAGAGGATTTATTGGGCATTTCAAGCACTGTTCGAACACTGGGTAGTAACCGAAGCTACATGCAGTACACAGCCAGTCCTCGTAGCCGTCTGCACAGTGCGTTTCGAAACCATTTATAACCTTGCAGCTATCACTACGTGGACATTTGTTTGCTTTCGGCAAAGCGTAATTATTATAACTGGTTTTACTTTGGCTAGCCAGTAAGTTGTCAATTTGGATGTTATTGTAGAATGCTGAAAACTGAGATTCACTTGCATTCGCTAGTATTGTAAAGTTCCACATGTAACCGTCGTTTAACCGTGGTGTATCGTGTTTACACGTGACTCCTTCTAAAGGACATGGTTTACATGCCCCAAACCGTTCGACTCGGTAATACCCATCTTCACAGAAGCACGCCCTATATCCCGCGTGAAGTTTGTGATTCGTGCCGCTTGGACACACCTCACAGTCGTTTAGAGTTCGCCCTCTTCCAGTAGGTACATACGTGCCGTGTGTACAGTTCTTGCAACCCTGGAAGTTTTGGGAGTAATCTGGCGACGATCCCGGTATGTTTTGGTAAAACCCACCTACGGATTAATTAAACGATACTTATGATGCTCTACTTTACTTTCTTCCAAGGATATAAGTGTGATCCAACCTTCATTGATAATCTAAATAGAGACACTAAACTAATTTAAAAAAAAAAATATTCTAAATAATCTCTGACATACTTGACGATGAGACCGCGGTGTAAACACCCGTGCCGAAAGCCTCTCCTGCTTTAATATGCTATTTAAAAGAACGGTGTTAAGCATGCATAAGCATCTGTATTTTACCACTCCAACATAGGCCTAGGTTAAATTCGAGTCGCCTTTGGAAGCCACTTGTGTTAAAAACAGAAAAATGGGGAGCCATTGTAGGGGATTTGTTGAAAGTGACAACTCTAAGGAACCGCACATGTACAGAGTGGCTTAATGTTCTTCTTTCTGCTCTGGAATGAGGAGTTTAGGAGAAATATGAAGAATGGAGAAGTATGGAGAAATATGGGGAAACCCGGAGATCGCTGACGATATTGCTGCATACTCCATTGGTTTGGTGAGTTGTTTTTATGGCGTTCTCGCTGTATTTACACAGACTCAATTGTTTGGTCGTTTGAGGAAAGAGCAAGCAATCAAACTTTTAACACAAGGTGGCATCCGTAAGCACAAATTTTAGAGTGTTATAACATTCGGGCATATAATTATATGCAATATTGCACAATATTACAGTGCTTCCATAGGAAGTGAACCTTTTCGGCACGGGTGGTGTAATCTATATAATGATACGTTGGCGTCACATAAACATACCTGCAGGGCAATCTAAGCAACCAACATCTTTTCTGTTCCCGTAAGTTCCAACTTCGCATGCGCGGCACATCCATTGTTTTTCCAATTTCCAGCAATCGAAACCATCACGGCGAAAGACGTCTGCAAAGTGCTTGGCGATTGGTAATGCAACAGCGAAAGAATCAAGAACACATTTCCTGCGGATTTCGAAATATTTGCTTCCTGTTATTTCTCACAAGACTTTAACAACATTTATTTACTGAATATTGTTTCTTATGATGGTTTCTTTTCTGTTCTTTTATTATTTAACTCACTAAGGTAAATTTCTTCACTCCGATTGCATAACATCGACCAAGGCCAATCACTTGGTTGTTATAAATGTTTGCTGGAAAATATGACACCATTGGATATTTCCAAAATCGGAAACAATTGGGCCGAACTTTCAATGACACGGCTAACTATTAACATTGTAATGCAACGCGAAATATTGTACTGGTATGATTAATGTCTCTTAATACTATCACTACACTCTTAACTTTACTATGACAATGTTAACTCTTCACATTGTAATGTTACACTTAGCTCTTAACATTGTACTGGCACAGTTATCTATTAGTATTACAATGGAACAGTTAAATCTTAACATTGCAATGGCACCGTTAATTCATAACGTTACAACAGTACGAATAACTCTTAACATTAAAATGGCTTGTTAATCATGTCGTTGTAATGTTAAGAATTAACAGTGCCATTGTATTCTTAACAGTTATCCGTGTCATTGCACGGTTATGCGCTAACCCTGTCATTGTAATGTTAAGAGTTAAACCCTGTCGTTGTAATGTTAAGAGGTTTACCATGTCGTTGTAATGTTAAAAGTTAATTAACCATGCCGTTGTAATGCTAAGAGTTAACACTGTCGTTGTAATGTTAAGAATTAACCTTGTCATTGTAATGTTAAGAGACTATTTAAAAACACAATGCACACCACTGTACAGAAATATGCCTTGGAAATAATTCCCAAGTTCAACGATTACCGTGGTTGTGTTACTGCTACCATCTGCTTCAAGCAATGCGCATATCACGGGACACGACGTATTTTGAACACAGTATTGGTTTTGTAATTTTTACTTACATCTCTACGTCCTCCTTGGTGTACTTTCTCAGTTCAGTAAGGTGAGTGCATGACGTAAATCTGTAAAAGAAACGAACAACAGCATTTCGTTTAAAACCCTCTTTATCAGCAAAGCTATTAACATGATACACGTAGCGATATAGCAATATTATTGTACTATAATTACCATGTAGGCCTATTTATACATTTGTCAACACTGATAGCACCGCTATGCCATGACAACGGCGCACCAAGGGTGTCTACGATGTCATACCAGCGCCTTGTGTTGTGCATCCTTCGAACGCAAAGTACTTACTACGGAGAAACTTTCTCAAATTTTTACATCGTTACCAATCATTCTCCCTGACGAGTTGAAACGCTGCCAGATGATATGAACAGAAGTTTCGAATGAGTATCTCCGAATCCTCTCTGAAATTGTTCAAATAACCAATGTTATGATCAAGCAGCTGTTCCTTGTCCACTTTTGTCACAATGAATAACGCCGTCTACAAAATACAGGGACCGATTTATGTAGGCTGGGGGGAGGTGGGGGATACCTGCTATAGTTGGTACCGTATCCCGAGTAGATATACGTTTTCTTTTAATCAGAAATCCCAAATTACAGTCCGATCAAAATATGATTGGGATGGGACTGGGAATTGGATCACTTTGGCTTGATGGTGCCAAGCCATTTATTACCGCTGTGTGGGTTTGGATTAAAATATTATTTCCTTGGTGACTGATCCACTTTTCAGCACCAATACAATTTCGATAGGTCCTTGGATATCATCATATATGCACAACGAATAGCGCATGCCTTTGTTGGAGGACAAATACCAGTGCAGGCCGGCCCAAACACGAACAGATACAAACATCTTAGTCAGAAGCGAATTACATTGTCACCTGGTTGGATAACTGTTCCTCCTTATTTATGGTAGAAAAATACTCTACTTACATTGTGCTGTTTGAACCAAGATATGAAAGGGCGTCATCGGTAATTTCTTCTATTGGGTTTACGTACATGTGGCTGTAGAAAATAGGAGTTTTTCGAGGTGCAGAAGATGAATTTACAAGCGAATATCACTTCACGCTTTATTCTAATAATGATAGTTACCCAAGTAACTTGATAGGCCATGGAGTGGTTGCTATAGTCTCACGTTCCTTATTCACTCGTAGCACATATAGGAAAGGAAAACCATTGCCTACAACAACCATCAATGAATACCCAGTGATGTGTTACCCAACATGTAAACCCTCAATGACTTAAACACAAATTCAATATTTTTTTTTAAATATCCGAGATATCAAAACTCCATCAAATGTTCATACTTCTGCAGCAATGGCGTGATTTCGCCGCAGAAAGAACGACGCAATTACCGACTCACTCACCAGACCATGAGGTAGCCTCATTTTATTTTCTAAAACATGATGCCGAGTGTATACAATATATAACACCAAATATCTTGTGCACTCTAATATCTAGATAAGTCACTTAACTATATTTTAATAACGCATCAGCAGTTTCCGCTAATTATGTACGCATTTGGTTTTATATGATACAGTACGTTTCTGGTAAATATTATATTTGTGATTTGGTATAGATGGCTTGATACAACTAATATTGCAGGCATCGCGTATTATTCATGACGCTAAACATGCGGAAATAACTCAACATATTAATGATATAGGTCTTGCAGGATGCTGTTGTCTAAAATACTTACACGGTTTTGAGCGAGTCTGCAGACGTTTGGAAGACGGCTCCTCGAATTTGTTTTACCTGGTTTCCAAAGATATGTCTGAAACAGGGGTGTAATCAACACTATATTTCGATACCATGGATGATGTAGAAAGATGAACAGTTTATGACTTTGCGCTACAATCATACTATTTGCACGACCCAAAACGAATTGTTATTTCCTGCTAGTATTTGTTTTACCTATTCGCGATTTTAATGTTTTTCTCTCGATCTGCTGGTGAGGGCACTTGGTTAGCTCATGCGGAGCACTACACTGTGCTGTTTACCACGATTCCATAATACGGCTTTGATGCCACTTTTACATAGACAACTTGACGCCAAGGTAACATCGTCATGTGTGATATTTTAGGTAATAAAGGACGTCTACTTTACGAACGACTACATTCAAATAAACTGTTGAGATCGCACTGCCCATTGTTCAGCTCTCCATTGTTGCGGCCAAAATATGAAGATAAGTTTGATTAGTTCTTTTCAAGAAATACCGCTTTTTAAGAAACGTCATTCAGGAAAGATTTACTTGAGATCTAAATTCAAACATCGGCAGCATATATCACCGCACCAATTGCTTCAAACTGATCCATTTCCCATTCCCAAACATAACATACATGAATAAATACCCACTCATTCTGGTTGAATAAGTAATTCGTTGTGTTAAGCTACCCCGAAATTAGGGGAATATATATATAACTGGAAAGAAATATCTGCTCTGAATTTGCTAGTAGGTATATAAAAGTGATATATATATACTATATATATAAATATATACTTTCATGGCTTCAACATCCCAGATATCCGTAATATTTGAATCATGCAACGCAACTCAAAGTGTTCATCAACATGTAAATTGGAATTGTTGCCACAATAAGTATGTCAAGAAGGCGTGTTTCTAGGCAAAATATGTTTGATGGTGTTATATTCGGCGGGAGAGTATGGTCTAAGGAGGAGAGAGAGTCTAAGGGAAGGCATAAATCAATTTTTGAGAGGGGCATACATGCCAAATAGCGCCGGCATTGGTGGTGATCACTAGAACCAATTTTACTCCACAAACCAAGGTCAATTATATTTTGGGGAAAGAAACATGTAGGCACAAGAAACAATCTTCCACGAGGTCAAAGAAAGTTTTCTACCCCTAAATCCCTCGGATGTCTGGATAATTAAAATCTCCAAATAGCGAATCATTCTCCGAAGAACTATTGGGTGACCTGGAAACTGTACCTACAACTAAAGTCATATTAAATGGCCCTTGTTGGGATCAACCGAATCGAATTTCAGAAACTTTCTTGGACAAATTGTTTGTACCTTACATGAACAGCAGCCACTTCCTCGTTTCTAACCATCTTATTCACCAACCTACTAACATCCTCAATCCTTGCACCTGGCAAACATACTCGAGTACGCCTCACTTTCTTGAACAGTATATAAACAATCAAATGACTTACAGTGTTTGTAATTTCGTATTGCGAAATGCACCTTCCTCGATCTCTTCTAGCGCTCCGTGGAAAATAGACCTGATAATCATAAAAAACAAATATACCAACTATGATGATATTTAGAGGAGTCCATGCTATAGGATGATTAACAAAATAATCATGAGTTCCATCAGTGATTTAGCTTTGAAAAGCATGGAAAATATCACCATATGACTATTGACATGATATTTGCCATAGAATGAAATCTGTAACGCTAAACCAAATGTAACGGATTCGTGTTGTTTACTTCAAGTAAAAATTGTCAAACTGTGTCACTTTACACATGAAATTTCTCGGGAAAAATAATCTACTTAAATAATATCAGGTTTACTAAGGATCATGCATTTTCGTATTACGTTAACTACCTTGAAATTCTCCTGACATTTTACTTGTACATACTAGTGCATTGATCATGATAACTTAGAACAGAAGGTTGATAATTGCTGGAATCAGGAATCTGCCCCCCAAAAATGAATACTCACAATTCTTGGAGATTAGACAAATCACTAAACATCGATGCCGTTATTGTGTGGATGTTATTTCGATGCAGTAAAAGAAACAATATACCGGATTGGTTGAAAAACAGATCATCTGGAATAACTGATAGACCATTCTCACTTAAGTCTCTGGAAAAGAGAATTGAATGTTATTTGATGATTAGTTTGAAAACATTTCTGATTTAAAGGAATGATACTTACATGACCATAATTCTACTCCGATTGATCAAAATATAACGAGGATTGACGATTGGCGTATTGTACAAAACTATTACACTCTTACCGTGTGGACTTTCTTAATCTATCGGTATAAGCAACCGATGATGATGCCGGTGACGCTGATGATGATGTTGCTTGGCAGAGATCGTAGCGGATAAATCACAGGATATAACTTAAAGCACCCTTTATTATTAACTACATTGTACCCTGAGGTCGTTATTATAAAAGTTTTCCTTTTTTAAAATAAATTAAATAGACCAGCTTTACCTTAAAATGGAAATACTTACACCATCGAAAGTTCAGTATTCCAAAACAGTCGATGTGGCAAAGTGTGTAGCCTGTTTTGTCCTAAAATGCTGCAACAACGGAAACAACTTGCAAAGTTAATTTGATAAAAAAGAGGTATAATTGTGGAAAATGGTACATGTTGTTGGTTAACGTAGAGAAATTTTCGCCAACGAAGTATGTGGTACAATCGAAATATATCCCCTATCCAAACTCAAGGAAAACATATGGATATAAAAGGCTTGTTATGGTGTGTTTTCAGTAAAATGACGCGTCAATTCATATTTCGGGAACGTGATTTAAACAGTGGCGTGCATTTTGCCATGAATATTCAGGGTGCTATCATCGATTGGTAGTCAAACAACATTCACATTCACTACATTTGACATCGTCGTACATCGTCGACATTAGTCATACCTTTGGCACAATATGATTCCATTTATTCAAGCAGAAGTCTCGTAGGTAAAGTTTGGAATCCCACATATACCTAATACACAGTTCACAGAATAAAATCCAAAGCAGCCCTTATATGCTTTGTACGAAACTAACATGAATGGTACTCACAGTCCAGGAATCGTTCTTATATCGCTAAAAACGTCTTCTGCAATATATCCAAGCTGATTCTGGGACAATGTTAAGCTTCTACGTGATAATACAAGACGTAGCGATAAGGTTATAGAAAATATCACGACTTATTATTTGTTATTGTTCTTTTCGAAGGTATTATATTTCGGAGGAGAGGAATGTGAAAGAACAAATTTGTAGAATTCCGAGTGAAAATAAACTTTGATGTCACCTACGTGTGCAAAATCGTGCCCACTCTTTTGATGGCAGAAATAGAGAGTACCCATGAGGAACAAAATGAAGTAATCAACATGAAAAGTCACCAACGGGCATAATGGTGTCGTATTGCAATGACTCCCACGAATTTAGGAGAGCGCATATAATATAAACACGTACGGTATATTGTTATTAATAGCTGGAAATTACAAGAAAAAAGACCTTTGGGGAATAAAACTCCGACGACCACCTTACATTCGTCACTACACTCAGAGAGTTACACATAAGCCACCGGTGCCGAAAAGGTTCATTGCATATGAAAGCACTGTAATATTGTGTAATATTGTATATATATGCCTGTGTGTTATAACACTCTAACACATGTTAAAAATTGTGCTTACGGGGGCGACCTTCTGTTAAAAGTCCTCAAACGACTGAACAATTGAGTCTGTGTAAACACAGCGAGAACGCCAGAAAAACAACCCACCAAACCGAATGGAGTATGCAGCAATATCGTCAGCGATCTCCGGGGTTTCCCCTAATTTCTCCATACTTTTCCATATTTCTCCATACTTCTCCATATTTCTCGTAAACAATGGCAGGAGGATAACCCCCTCCTCTATACACAGACACAAACATACTGAGCGTATCTGTAGACCTACCGTTTGATTACGAAATTAGATAGCAATGATTTAAGTCGGCAACACCAATGCTTGTTAATCTTTTGATGCATTAAACTGCCGACTATGACAACAACGTATTTGGGTCGGTATTTGGATTTTGCCCAAATGAACGAATGAGATTTTATTGACACACTACTCACATTGCTTTATTAACTCCTTTCAGAAAGTCTTTATCAATAACTCTCCATTTGGTATTCTGAATGGTCCTGTAACAGTAAAGAATTAGGGTCGTATTGTTATTATTTGTATTATTACGTTTTATCTAGGTAAGCAGATATAATCAATGACGCCTGCTCCCGCGGAATAATGGGGAATATTTACCCCGGCCCGGTGTTCGACTACGAGGGTAGCATTCCTGATAAATCCTTTCCTTTATGTTCCAAAACGTTAAACCATTTCAGGGAAGGACAGCCTGATAGTTTCCTCAATTCTTATGATGTAGCAAAATGGATTCTCTACTTTGACAATCAACATTGCCAGGTAATGTCAATGTGTAGGGCGTAATACAATATTTAGTACATTATGATGTTTTAGCATATTTTGTAATAAGTTATTAAACTCGTGAATGAATTAAAAATAAAATAGTTATTCTCCCCTGACACTCCTTCTCATCAGACGGTTTGGATGACAAGGACGCCTATACTACTACTGGGACAAGACGGAGCTGGCCTCTGCCTTCAATTTTACGAGTCGGGGTTTTCCCTGCATCCACTAAATGGATTGTTTGGTCATAGGAAGTGTCTTCTTTTTTAGGTGTGGCCACCGCTCTCGTCGTGCAGGTGTCCCAAGCAATATTCGGGTTTATCAACTCCTAAGATATTGAGGAGCAAACGATGACAGAGGTATGGCACTGTACGTACAACAACTGAAACCTCTTCACTTATTATGCATATATATAGGCTATATATATATATATATATAATATAGGCTATATATAGGCTATATAGGCTATATATAGGCTATATATATATAACAATCGGTGTTGTCACTGATACTTACAGATCCATTAGATTATGTCCACATTTCTTGAACAGCCCGCTTGGAATGTATTCAATGGGTGCTATACCATCATTGTTTCCTCCAAATTCTCTAAAGTAGGACCAACAAAGGTATCGTTTTATATCATTCAAAATCTTTTTCATTTTCGTAAAAGTCATTTGGGTTGTATCGGTGGGGTTGTTGGATTGGCTCGGTTGGCGGGGCTACGAAATCATACGACTATAACTACTACAGTGTTGTTTGCCAAGTAAATTTAGGTTTTTTATGTATTGTTATTCCAGGAAAGTTACTCATCAAATATGAATCATAGAGATTATATAATCATAAGTGAATTTATCGAGAGAGGCGTCAATGCAAACAAAAACACACAGAGCCGGACTTGAATAACCGTGGACAGATAGAGACAGTTTTGATACATTTGACACACATATGGTATTCATGGAGTGTAATTATACTTGATGTGACGAAATTGCAAATGTAACGAACCTTATTATCTTATTATCCTTAAAAGAGATATTGCAAAATTTCATTTGTTGATCGTAAATGACTACTGATTATCAATTCAAAAATTCCATAATGCACTGCACACGAATATATATATGTCAAAGCTGTCAAAGCAAAAGGTCAAGGAACATTATTTTACAATATGTGGACAGACAAAACAGCAGATACTATTAGAAACATACTCTACTGCCAACTAACAATCGTACGTGTTTCACAATGAAGCAAGTAATCAATACATTAATATACATACAGCGTGTTAAGGCTGCATAGATCGTCAAACGAATTAGGGGCGATCGACTTCAGGTTTCCGCTCCCGCCAAAATTTCTATGAAACAGAGATTGTTGCATGACATTATTTTTAATCGCTAAAAAAGATCCATGCAAATTCGTACATGTTTAATCAACGATAATTTATCGCGCGTTTATTGTACCAGAATAATGCACGATCGGATATATAACACATGAAATTATATATTAGGGCGTATCCCTGTTACATCAACAACCGCACTATACCCAATTATAACGTCAAACCATTTAACGGTCAACGTTGAAGATATGACAGGTTTATAGTGGTATTTGCTTTTTGTTTTAAATATGTTCTTTTCGTCAATAGCATTTCAGTACATGAACTAAGTTCATCAACTAAATGTTTTTAATAAATAATAGCACTTGAGATAAGTTCCAAAATAACGTCCATCATCAAAACAAGCTTAAAGGGTGATATATTTCCTTCTAAAGATGAACGCTGGTTATTCATTTTTATAAAATATGATTCACGACAAGACGTTTCCTATTACAAGCTCATTTCTTGATTACCAGTTTATCTAAAGTCACAGTTTTAATTAAGATAACAGATGACTGGATGCAGCTATTGCTGAAGGATTATTGCTGGGTTTGGACTTGCGAAAAGCACTTGATCTAGTTAATCATTTTATTGACTAAATTACATTATGACAGTACATCTGACAGTACAGTGGATTAATTTTTATCAACACGATAGTCAGCAATGTACTTATTTTAACGGCGTCATTTGGGTAAGCTCTTGGACCATTATTATTTTTAATCTATATACATGATATGAAGCTCTGCCTAAACCTATGTCGGACGGATTTGTACGCAGACGACAAAACCTTTCACTTAACTTGCGGCATCAACATCAGCGACGTAAAATGTTTTGCACATACTCTGCATGCATACTGATGTGGTGTAATGAAAATGTCTAATATGTAATGCTATCCATTAAGGCCAATGGCACTGTACTTGAAAACTGGTCATGTGAAATTGACAAAAACTTGTTATGGGATGTTCAGATTGATTACAAGCAAAATGGTTATAGGAAGACTTGTATTGTTAATACCTTTATTGTTCACTGTCACTGGTATCTTATACTATAATGGTAATATCCTACCCTTTTATTTTATTACTGTACCACTGTATGGACTTAATATACACGTAATATGCAAATTATTATTAGATTGCAAATAGATTACGCAAGGATCGTACTTAATGGCTGTCTACAATATGTCAATTATTATGTTTCAATCACTAGAATGGAAATCCAGTAAAGCATATACGGATTATGGTTGTATTCAACACATTAAATGATTTAATCGTTCACTAAGGTCTTCGTATTACTTGTATATTATTGGAGGGGAAACAATTATTATTGCCATTAAAGAGTGGAATAACTTGTCTACTGATTTTAAGAATGCGAAGTCTTTGAGTGTTTATAGGCGTCTTGCCATCAATGCTTAATGTTTATTTTTAAACTTTTGTTGTAGGCCTATGAGTTTTGTGTGAAATAATTATGTTTTCCTTAACTTTTGGAAATGTTTGAAAATTTCAATGTTCACCACTTTTATTTGTTATTTGAAAAGCTTTTTGCCGTTTGTGTTTTTGTACGGGCATCGCAGGAGATTAGTTTATTGTTTATATCTTTAGATGATAATAAGAATAATAACAATAAAATATGTCATGAGTGCGACAACTGCACTTTAGACCGTTGATTAACACATTTCAATCAGACAAAACGAGTATTACACCAATTTCCATCCCACAAATATTACAATTCATTGGAAATTTCCTATGTACTTATCAGTAAAGAATGCCATACCCTCAGAGCAAAACAAGGAATGATAATCCACAACATTACTCGCAAGAAATTATATTTATGAATTTCTATGACATTATTTTAAACTTAATATGTAGCTTCTAAATCGGAAAAATTGATGAGTAACACAACAATGCAATCGAGTTCAGCGACATATAAGTAATTAATGATAGCAATGAATAAATTCTTCAACTTACAACTCCACAAGTGAAGACAAAGTACGAAAAGTAACATTGTTCACCTCCGTTATTGGGGTATCTTTAAAATGCCTTAAACAAGAAAAGAAACCGCATGGGGGAAATTTTGCACGTAACGGGATCTAAAGAAACTAAAGAATTCTTTATTCCATTATTGTCAATACAACATTTATAAAATATAATTATAACAGTGTTAATACATTGTAATTAAATAATAACAAAAGTAGAAGGTATTGAATAATAGCCACGTTGTCATACTAAATGAACTACTTTGCATCATGAGCGAACCAGTATCATTTTACATACCTTAGATTGCGACATTCACTCAAGCGTGGTCAAAATGCACAAATTCACAAACAGAAAAGAACTTTTCTTCAACATCAAGTGCAATTGTCTCTTTTGTAATGCTGCTGTAATTCTTTTCAGATCACTCGTTATTTTGATATTGGACAAGTAGCTCAAGGCAAGTTATATATATGAAGCCAGTCTTGTTGCTAACAGGTTTTCCATTGAGAGAATTAATGTTATTTAATGTTATTAATTGTTATTTAATTTGCTTATATAACATCGTGCAAGGATTAACCATAACATATACTTGTAAGTATGATTTACACTCAGTTACGGTAGATTCTGTATTTTGATATAAATGTTGCAGCATTATATGTACAGAAAGATGTCACTAACAATTGTTATAGTGATTAGGGCGTCATGTCGAAATTCATAATTTTGAATAAGCAAAAAACGACCGACAATATAAGTTGTATTCCAGAAGCTGGTCTACCGACCGCCTCAAACTGTAGATGGCGAGGAGTTAACGCTCCTGATTGTAATCGCTCCTCAGTACAGTTGAATTCCTAGAATTCCTAGAACAATAAGGAGATTACTGTAACTAGCCAGTAACAATTTAGTTTCAGCTCAAGTTTGTGTTCGATGGGTCCTAAATGCACATTAGCCTCAGGGTAGGCTACTACAAATGATACTGCAACTTATTATATATTTGACGAACTTCTAGGAGAGGCACAGTCCAAGCTTGTCTATTGTATATTGGTCTTCATGCAATATAACTTAGAGTTCTTTATGTCCTGGTTATATAAGCAGGATTTTTCATGGGTTAGGTTCGGATAGCCTAGTTCTCGGGTTTGAATAATATAGTTATCACAAAATATATACTTGTTCGATCCTCTACTCGTCCATACGAATAGTTACCTAAGCTTATGCTACTTTATATAGTGACACACGAATACAGTGTATGGTCTAAGGCTACCGGATATGGCTTTTTTATCTGTGTATTGCAACTGCATGTATGTGAATTTGATGTCGAGGGGATAGGGAATAACGGAGAGCACTCTTAGTCGTAGTTTACTCTTAGTACGAACTTATACCATCCATTAACGTTGCTGTTAAGCCGTGGATGTTGAACCTGGATAGTTTCGAAATTCAAGGATGAAAAGGTGAGTCTTTTCAACACACTCAAAACTATCGATGATGTAAAACAGTATTCTGACTATTTCCCCCCCCCCTCCGTATGACATAGGAATAACTTGTTCCCGACGTTTTTTAGACTTTAACTATACGGTGAGGGTGGTTAGGATGGATTTGGCAATAGCCTAACGTAATATGGTGATAGGAGTTCATTTGTTGGCGTGATACGACGCGGTCGTAAATGGGCAGTATGGAATGTAGTTAATACTTTATCGATGGACGTGTAAAACATTGCTGGATTTTTACTGTATTACTAACATATTTTGATCACTAAGAACCAGCATGTTTCATTTTTCATAAGACCTATTTAATCATATTAAAATGAAAATTATATATGTTACTTTGTTTCGGGGCATAGATACTCGATTCCGAAAGTTGTTGGGATCGTCAAAGCCTAGCTGACAGGTATCTCAGCTAACCCTAACCCTAACCCTAACCCCAATTTCTTTAACTTAAGCTTGTAATACATAAATGTAATTTAAAAGAAGATATACGGTAACGAATGAGACAAGTAACTATTCTACTTGACTTGTTGGTTTTAAAATTTAGATCAGGTTAAAGTTGATTATATATTACTGCGTCATTTGACCACTAATATGGGGGGATAACATTATATACAAAATAAAAAGTATTAATAATGAAAAGTATACGGTATTTCGTTTACTGTAGGGTTTATGTTTATGCAATACTTACAAAAACTTGAGTTTTGAACAATTTTCAAAGGCTGTCGGCGCCAGCGAGTCAATTTGATTACCAGTCAGTGATCTATAATTCAAAGGAGATTCAAAATATAGCTGTGTCATAAATTCCATTGTAACGCATCCTTCAATGCCGCGATGTATTCGCATGCATAGGCTATATATCTCCAACAACGTACCATATGTATTTTCAACAGTATCGATTGCTAAGTAAGGAATCAAGAGCACTTTGAAATCTAATAACTGTCCTATGTTCATTATTTTGTAATATAATCTGGCGTCGATAACCTTAACTCTAAGTTATATCACATACAATGGTAAACATTGCATGACCGTTACTATATTTCCACTTCTTCCATAAATATCATTAACTTTATATGTGCCATCTTTCGAATAACTTCTGAAATACATGCTATTGCTGTATTGTACTATTCAACATATGTATCGTAATGTACCGTATTTTCGAATAGCTCCAGATAGGAGAGTCTGTAAATTTATCCAATTTAAAGTAGACTGTGCTCCTGGGACCATCTTTGACTCTTATTAAGAAGAAATGAAGAAACTAGTAAAGTGGGGGGTAGGCGGTGCGCTATCTGACGTCACACTGGCACGATGAACCAAAGCACGGAGAGCCCGAGAGTCATGAACTATAGTATGCCCTCATGAAAAGAAACAAATCCGCCTTTTAGGTGGATATCGATATCGATATCGATATCCAGTACTGCTACGTTTATAACGTAACAACAGTAAAATATTGAGGGTGTTGTTGGCTTGATCATGTCAAAGGATTTTGAGAGATTAAGGGCAGTTTGATTCCCTAGGTACTTCGATCTGACGACACATTATCTCCAAGTCCTTACAGTATGATCGAAATATCCTATTGGGGAGGGGCAGTGGATCAGTTTAGTGCGACGGTGCCGTGGCATAATGCTGGCGTGTGTGGTATTAAAGCCCATATTAGCTTTCTCTTGGGTGGCATTTCTTAAAACGCAGTACTTCGATCGTTCAGTCTCGATCGATTTGGGAAGTGGATCAGATAGTTATGATTGCGCCAAGGCATACAGCCGTTTTGATTCGTATTTTTATTTTGGCAGGAATAAAGTTGTGTTAAGGAAGGTCTGCAGTCGTTACTAATGGGCTGTTTTCCAAGTAGTCATGACCTACACATTACGTGGTACTACACGCGTCCAATTATATTATGTCTACTACAATCTGATCTAAACAGGATTAGATCGATTCGATTGGAAGTCGAACAAATTTGCGCGATTCTGCGGTCGTGTGGTTGCATGGTTGCATGTTATTATGTGGTTGACTTTTCGTAAAAGTAAATACTCACATGTATTGTAAGAACTTCTTTTCTTTAAACATTTCACCAATGGTTAAGTTTATGCTGTAGCCTACCCTAATAAGAGTTGTCAAAGACAGGATCATAAGGATTGTTAACTTTATGCT
>JAODAG010021515.1:1697-12430 GCA_027574785.1 Orphnurgus asper | reverse complement strand
AAATGTCTCCTTCTCAATGAAATTGGAAATGTTGAAATAAAGTAACTCAGGGTTTACCAATATGGTCTCTGCATTATATCTTTTGGAATATCTTCATCTTGAAACGTCTAGCTTGTAATACCGTGACTGAGCAAACGATACCATTAAGGAAAATGTGTCACTGAATTTTTTTATTTTATTAATGAGTTATTCACAACAGGGTACTGTAAACTCTATACTGCTTACTTTCCTAAAGCCCACTGTGAATGTCTCCCATGACCTCACCTAAACCTTACCAATCGTAAATATCAAGAGTAACATGCCTCATATTCAAACAGGTACCATTAAAATATATAGGATTGAATGAGTAAGAAGTAAATATTCCATTTCTTTTCCAATATTTTAAATTATGTATAAATTAGTGCTTACCATTGCTATTTCCTGTCCGTAGTTCGTCATGACTCGCATGACATCATCAGTGACATTATTCGAAGTGCGAAAGGGAAATTCGTTCTGTGGGTGAACTTCTGCAGGTTGGTTACTAGAACTGTACGTAGTAGGAGCGTTAGAAAATGAATTATCCACATGTGATTGAAATCGCACCTTACTTGGGCGGATTCCCTCACTACCTGGTGCCACTGGCAATGACACAGGCCTTGCATGATTAACCTCGTTCCAAGGAGCAGTACCATCGTGGCAGATGTCTGTCTGTAATTCCGTGGTAACATTACATACACGAGGATTTCCAATGTGTGGAGTTGGTCGTCTGTTGATCTCAACTACAGCTGCCCTCGCTTTCTTCCTTTCACATTTTCTTGCCTAATGAAGATGAAATAAGATTGTCATTTGGAAAAACAGTACATTTCCAGCTTTTTCAAAGAAAATAGACAATTGTAAAATTCATATTTTTTGATAACATATATTACAAATGTCTCAAGTTTCATGAGAATGTGCCCTTCCCAAGGAAATATAATTTAATATAAATATTAATTCTGAACATTTGAAATGAGCAGCTTTGGGTTGTCGATATGGTCTCTGTATTATGTCTATTGGAAAATTCAGAATTTCAATTGATCTGCTGCCAACCCTTATCAAAATTTCTAACTATGCTACTGAGCATATGATACCATAAAGCAAAAAAATCACAGACTGTAGTATTTATTGATGAGTTAATTACTGGGCTGTGCAACTCTGGAATGCTTACATTCCTGAAGCCAACTGTGAATTGTCCACCACGACATTACCTAAGGCCATACTGATCGTGATTATCGAGAAGTAATGCTCTAACAGTTGTAAAAGATGTTCTAACAGTTGTAAAAGTAAAGATGAACAACTGAATGACTAAGAAGTAAATACCCTGTGAACAACTAGTACTTTACTGTAAGCCAGCAAATATAACTTATAGATATGAATCATGGAAGGATATTTAAGTAATGCATAAATTAGTGCTTACTATTGCTATTTCCTGTCTGAACTTCGTCATCACTTTAACGACATCATCATCGACATGTTTCAAATTGTGGAACGGAAAGGCATTGGTTGGTCGAACTTCTGTGTGTTGGTTAAGAGAACTGTTTGCAGTCTGGGAGAGAGAAGATGAATTATCCACATTTGATTGCCCTCGCTCCTTCCTGTGGCTGACAAACTTTGCACCATTAACCCGATTCAAAGGAGCAGTAACACGGAGGCGGACGTCTGTCTGTGGAGTCATGGTAACGTTACCTATGTGAGGGTTTCCAATGGGTGGAGTAGATCGTCTTCTGTTGACCTCAACTACAGCTGCCCTCGCTTTCTTTCTTTCACGTTTTCTTGCCTAATGAAGTTGAATGAAGTGATTAAGTTGTTTGCCGAAAGGTACATTTTCAAATTTTTCAAGAATTATAAGTCACATATATCACATATATCCTATATTTTTTAAACCTCCATAAAATATAAAAGCAAATTTCTGAATTTTGGAGTAATAGGGCAAAGTTGAAAATAGGTAGCTTTGTGCTAGCCAATATGGTCTCCGGGTTTTGACTCTTTGAAAATTCAGACGATTTGACATGCTGCCATCGACTTTGCCGAGTGTACAAATACCATTAAGGAAAATAAGTCAATGCAAATATTGATGAGTTTACTCGCATTCCTAATGCCAACAGAGAAATGTGTATCGTGACATCATCTAAGGCCTTATTGGTGGTGAATATTGGTATATATGCTTAAAATGCATTAAATTCAAACAGTTTGAAGATATAAATTAAATATCCTGTGTATGTAACTACTTTATTTGTAAGTCATCAAATATAACCGACAGATTAATCACGGAAGAAATCTGATGCTCTCGGACAGGAAAAGTAATGCACACATTTGTGCTTACCATTGCTATTTCCTGTCTGATCTTTGTCATCACCATAAGGACAACATTTGCAATATCATCCTGACTGACGGGAAAGGCTCTCTGTATGTGAACACCAGCATGTTGGTTGCTAGAACTGTTTGTGGTATGGGAGAGAGAAGATGAATTATCCAGATTTGATTGCAGTCGCTCCTGACACAAGCCAACTCCCTCACAAACTGGTCCTACTGGCGACGACGGTGAAGCAGCCTCGTTCAAAGTAGCAGTAACATGGAGAAGGACGTCTGTCTGTGATGCTCTTGTAATGTAACCTACGTGACGGTTTCCAATGGGTGGAGTAGATCGTCTGTTGATCTCAATTACAGCTGCCCTCCCCTTCTTACTCTCACGTTTTCTTGCCTAATGAAGATGGATGAAGAATCATGTCGTAGCAGTACATTCCAAATTTCTTTTGAAATTCACAATAAAAAAATGGAAAATTGTAGTTTCGAATAATGAATCCCATTATTTTACGATGTTTGGAGAAATAGGGAAAGATGATTAGTGAGTTTTGGTTAGTCAATAATGTTCTCTACGTTACATCACTTGGAAAATTAGGAAGTACCATTTGACTTGCTTCCACCCTCTCTTGAAAAGCCCAGCTACACCTCTGAGCATACAATATCCGTATCGCTATACATCTCGTTTGTACACCAGAATATTTTCCCCGGCTAAATGCAATTGACCTCGGGTAATTTGTAGTACCTCTTTGTGCTGATCATGGTATTACGACATTCACTTTGGCAAGCAGAACACTGACCATAGTTGATTACTTTCACCTTGATGAGGGCAATATTATGCCACTCAGAACAAGAACTCATTACCTTGCAATAATCCACCTAGCACCAATCGAGATGTTTATTTTATGACAATCTGGTGGTGTTACTGTACTGTACCGCATTGCTGGATGAGAATTAATCAAACCACCGCCCTCCTGCTGAGCATCAATAAATATCAGTTCTCGGCATGTCTCATGCATAATGACCTGGACTTCCGACAAATTTCAGTAGTCAAAATCTAACAGCTAATCTCAGCTCAGACGATGTTTCTAATGTGTTCCTGTAAGCAGATTCATCAATAGCCATTTGTATATATTATTTTTCAACAGTATATTATTTAGGACATCATCCCATACCCAGATGATATTATATCGCTTGTTTATAATTTGCTGTCACTTTGGAAAAAACCTACATAGATTAATTGTTTCTGCTCAATTGCACTGTTGTTTTCGATCCTGCTTCGTCTGAATGATATGACTGTGGACTTTTTTGCCCAGGGCAAAGTAACTACGGGGACGACATCGCCTTCGTTACCTTGGATGCCAATAGTTTTAAGAGCAGCTAATACCTCACTTTTATGACCTACAAGCTTGGGGACTATTTATTGTTGGTAGATAATTATCTCGGCTACTGTAGGAGCTGACAAACGGTTAAGGTTCCTTTTGCGATACGCATTGACCCTTGTCCGGCATCTCAGGCATATCAGCAGTAAACATTTTATTCAAGCGACCTCATGAGAGCAGTAACAAACCGGTTCAACCTGGAGCTCGACACAGCATTGCCTTCCTCCATTTTTTAGCTCTTCAATGAGATAAATGTGCTAAGGTGGTCATTGCAACATCAACAAAAACTATGGTAGACGTGTGTGGCCGTCAGATTTGAAAATTACAGCCCAATTGTATACAGGTGGCCTGTGCTATGGAGCAACATAGGCTACATACATGAACAAGTATAGGATATCATGCACTGTGGAGTGCTGTGCATTAAAGAGTTTAAGGAAAATGAGTCACCAAAAATAGATACTACTTACTAGGTTCTGCAAAACTTGAGACTGCTTACATTCCTAAAGCCAACTGTGAAATTTACCATGCCATCACCTAAGGCCTTGCTGATCGTAAATATCGAAATAGTAACAGGCCTCATGTTCAAACAGTCGTCTTTTAGCAGAAAAAAAAATGAAGTACGGAGTGAGTATTAAGTAAACATCACTTGTACGACTACTTAGATATTCTAATTATGCATAAAGGAGTGCTTACCATTGCTATTTCCTGCCTGACCTTCATCATGACTTTCAGGACATCATCAGCGACATCATCCGGAGAGCAGCAGAGAAAGGTATTCAGTGGGGGAACTTCTGCTTGTTGGAGACTAAAACTGTTCGAAGTATGGGAGGGAGAAGATGATTTATCCACATATGATTGCCCTAGCTCCTCACAGGGGATGATTTCCTCACTACCTGGTCCCAATGGCGATGGCGCAGGCCTTGTTGCACCATCAACCTCGTTCAAAGGAGCATCCACATGGAGGTGGACGTCTGTCTGCGATGCTGAAGAAGTGATGGCTACCTGAGTGTTTCCAATGGATAGACTAGATTTTCTCTTGACATGACATGGTACATCTGCATTCGCTTCCTCCACTTCACGATTTCTTGCCTAACAAAAATGAATGTAGAGATGAGGTTTTTACAGCATTTTCAGCATGTTGAACCAAAAATCTGAATGTTGATGTGCATACTGGTGCCCAAATTTATTGCGTGAAGGGGCGTGGTCCTGTGGCTAAAATTTTCAGGGTTTATTATCAATTTCATGCTAAACTGTAATATGAATGATTATTTGAATGCAAAAGTAACATTTTGTTGAATCGCTGAATCCCCCCAAGTCTTTGGCACTCCAAAACTAAAACAAATCCTAGGAACCAGAAAAATTGTACGATGCTGTTGGACGCCAATCTGGAAGGACAACCAGGGTTGAAATAAGTTTGCTAGCTACAGAAAACTACAACAGTTCCTTCTTGAGCAGGGCAGCATTAATGATATACAGGAAAACTACAAAAAAAAGTAGGACATACTATGCTACATGCTATTCTTTAATATGTATTACAGTGCATATACTCATTGCAGAAATTGTCTACTAAACCCTAACGTTGTATTACTATGTGCTAGAAATGCTACTCCAATCAAAAGGATTCCCCAAACAATTATGTTTTAAGTACAGGACTCCATGATTTACCTTTCTCCTCTTTCGGATTTGATATTGCTTCGCAGGCACTCCCTCTTCTTTGTCTTGACTTCTGCAGTTTATAGGGGACTCCTCCACAGTATTGGTATTGTTTGGCTCCTGTATCATAAAGCAAGACATGGCATTCAACTTAAAGGAAGAAAAGATGTTAAACTAAAAATGAAGAAAAGGCATTTACCTTAAAGGAAGAAAAGGCATTCAACTTAATGTAATGGGCAAACAACTTATAGGAGGAAGAAAGGGCATAGAACTTATACTTGGAAGAAAGGTGTACAGCTTGAAGGAAGATATGGCATTCATCTTAAAGTTAGAAAGGGATTCAACATAAAGGGGAAAAATGGGGCCTTCAATTAGTTTTTATGACAATTGGTGATTTGCAAGCATCAAGTATAAAATATTTTTCATACCCGCTGTCTGTTCAACACAGAGCTCAGAACATATAGTTAAATAAATATAAGTTACATCCATTGTATATTGAGTCTCTAATGTTTTTCGACAGCTAATACCATTCTTCCACATTCACCGTTGAAATAATTAATTTCAGGGAGGGGTGGGGAAGACTAAAATGTCACTAATTTATGGGAATAAATTGATTAATTAGTATTGATATAGAATAAATATTTATAGCTTTGCATATTTGTTTCTTACATTTGTTGCTGTGGATGAGTTAGTTGTCATGAACTTCTTGCTGCCTTCAGCATCAAGAGTGGTGGTTTCTTGCTTTTGTGGAGTACAACATGGTAGAGCTAGCACAATGGATGCAGTAACTGTTTCTACCTTCTCATTGGCAGGGTGATTGTTCTCTTCCTCCTCTGGTCCCATTGCTTTGGTGACATCCTCATCTTTACCAGTGACGGCTTTTTGTTGCCGAGTACACACTGGGGCTGACGTCTTGGATAAGGTAACTGTCATTTCTGTCTCATTAGCATGGCTATGCCTAGCTTCCTCTGGTCCCTTTCCTTTATCAGAGTTCAATTTGTTCTCAGCTTCATTAGTGGTGGCTTTTTGTTGCATGGTGCACACAGGGAGTGAGTTCTGGGATGAGGTAGGTGTCATCTTCACCTTGCCAGGGCAATACTCTGCTCTCTTAGGTCCCTTCCCTTTGTCAGGTTTCACATTGTGTTGCCAGGACTTATAATGCGATGCAGCTGTCAATATCTCCTCCTTGGCAGGGTCATTCTCTGATATCCTTGATCCAGTTTCCAATCTTTCAGATCGTCTGCCTTTGTCAGCCTTGTATGCAGACTGGGTCAGCTGAAGTCGAGCATGAAAGTGGTCAGATGAACCGGGTTGGCCAACAATGTTCTCGTTGTCTTTGGCAGGCTCGTCACTTGGTTTGTTACCCATGTCAGCTCCATTGCCATCTTCCACTTTTCCAGAGGTGGATTGTTTGAGTTGAGTACATGATGGTACGGATATCTGAGCAGCCCGTGCAGCACCACTCTCTCGCCTTCTGCCTTGTTCAGATTTGGTTGACAAAATGTCCAGTTCTTTTGATCGGCCAGGTGATGATGCATACACTTTGCCTGATAACAACTTCAAGGATACACTCCGTGTCACGGTGTTACTGGGCTTACTAGTTGATGTAGTATCCTGGGTCAAATTTGGGATGCGGTTGGTAGAATCCAAAGATAATTTAATACGACAGTTGGCGCTAGACCTAGCAGCATTCAGCCCTTGCCTTATTTTAGCATCAAATCGAGCAGCTGCACATGCTTCCCACAGTACCCTCCTGTGACCCACGACATGTACCTCAGACTCAATGTCTTCCTTGGCATTGATAACAGGTTCCTCATTCAGGTAAGGAGATAACACAATGGGTCCCTCTACTGCCACTGAAAAGGAAATAGTCGATACAGAGATTGACTAAGAAAAGTGATGGCTAGACTTTAATAGGGAAGGTGTCCACGGTCATTAAAGAAGGTGCTGCTTGCTGTATACTCTTTTTCAAAAGCATGTCAAAAAATGACCTTGCTGAGAGAACAGACACAGCTATAAAAACTAAGAGACATGCAAAAGAGGTTAACCATCAAGAAAATTGAATCAATCAAATAACTAATATATAGTGCCTAATATCTAAAGATAAACACCATTCAGTGGTGCTTGCAGTCAAGAAGAAAGTGCTTTGAGAAAAGGTAAATCTTCAATCTCCTTTTAAATGGGTTGGCAGTGTCTTGATGATAGTAGGAAGCTTATTCCACAGTTCAGGAGCTGCTAGAGAAAGAGCATTAGTAAATTCATACTGGAAGAACGAAGGGTACGAGTAGAAGAATATGTTGCAGAGATAATGTGGAGCGAGACCATTCAGTACTTTATATGTAATCAACAAGAGTAGATACAGTGTGAGACTGGCAACCAATGTGGCTGATGCAAAACTGGATCGATGTGGTGAGATTTTCTTGTACAAGTAATGATTCTTGCAGTTGTATTATGAGCACGTTGAAGACATTGTAACAAGGAATTACAATAATCCAGCTTTGATGACATGACTATGTGAACTACGCGGTAGCTCAAGATTCTATTGAGAGAAACTTTCTGATCCTCCCAATTTTCCGTAGAAAGAAATTAATGGCACGGCAGGTACTACATGTTAATGTGCCATTTGAAAGAATATCTATCATCAACGTTATCATTATGCCAATATTACTAGTCGAATCTTTTGAGTTGGTACAACAACACTAGATGTCAGATATTGCATGAGGGGGAGTGGTCAAAGTTTTATGGATTAGAATGATTTGTCTTAGAATAATCATTAAGTAGTTAGTGTCATATCCTTTGTTTGATATCACGGACACATTCTTGTGTCATAGAGACCACAGAAATATTATAATAGTATCCTTTAATCAATAACTGGCCCAATTCTCGAAGGTATATGTAACACTGTAAGTGTACATAACAATGTTTCTAATTGTGTTCGAGCTGAACCCACAGTAATTAACCTGTTGTGGGAATTTGTTACTTGTAACTTACATAGCAAAAACGAGACTTAGTAGTTTGTGTATTGTACTGCATGTAATCTAGGCTCTGATCAGGGGGTTATATATAAATATATATTTAAATAAGGAAATTACAAAATAATGAACAAAATAAAACTGATGATCCCTCCCTCATGTCATAATTACATTGGTTTTGACCCAAGTTTTACACAAATATGTGAACTAGATAGATTTTCGCAGTTATGCATGTCTTAATTGTTTATACTACGGTCATTTTGAATGTAATGTTATCACTGGTAAAGAAAATGGTGTCTCCGGAATTTCTCTCTGCATGCAGCTGTACAAGAGACAATATCACACTGGTGATCAATATTAGGTCGCAAGTCAGTTTGAGCTGGCACAGTATACCTATTAGCTATATCAGCTTTCATCTACCCTGTAGCTATTTTCTGAAAACAGTACAAGCGTATAGCCTAACCTGAGTATAAGTTAGTCGAGGCCGCCTAATTCATATTCCAAACATTTCCTTGTTTATTTTATACATTCAAATTGCAGTGACACAATTGGCCATATTAATTGTCACGACATTCAAGTTCTTGGATAGGCGTCTCTATACTTCTAAGTTACACAGTGCTACTATACAGTGTTGGGCCTATAATGTTAGTCTAACCGTGTTATGCCTATACTGTATTATTTGAATGTGCACTGGCAAAATAACTGTTTCTGTTGTAAAGAAACCAGAAGTTAAGCACACGCGTACAAAACACATTTGAATGATCGCAGTAGCAAGACATCTAGCTAATACTTCTAGTAGCTAGGATGGGCGCACAGGCATAAAGTTAACCTGTGTTAAAATGTATAGAGTAGGCGAGCAAATTAACTAATTATTGACTTTAGTTGTCTTTTCATTGTTTTTCTTCGCCAAACAACGTCAGTTAATTTATTTGCTTCTAAATAATTTCTACTTGACCTACAAAAGAAACCAAAATTAAGCTTTCCTGTATTCATTTCTTGGAGGGGAGGGGGGTAGTTTTGCTAAAGGTGTACTCTTTTGGAGAGAGATACAAATATAAAATTGTAAGTAATTTATAATGCTCATTTCATGTGACGTCCGCATTGCAGATTCCTAAACTATAAGCAATTGGTGTCACTTTTCCCCATTTGTGGCTTAAAACAATTGCTGTAAACATAGCTCGAAAGTCTTTTATTTTGTAAATTTAAGTTTACTACCTACAAGGGCATACTACTATAATTCCACACGTAGGTTGTTACTACGATCTGAAAGTTTATTTTTTGGAAAGTATTGCGTAAGAAACACATGAATTTTCTATATGTAGCTTAATCTTTACTGATTTTTTATGCAAAGCCACCCTACTACTAGTCAGGCTAATTTTGGATATTTGCTAACTTAGTTTTGGGTTTTATTTGTAAACGTTATTTCCATGGGCCGTCCATTGTTCACTCAAATACATTCTACTAAGGCTAGGCCTAGGCCTCTCTCATCTAAACAGTGAGTCCTAACACGATGGGGGCCCTATTGAATTGCGCCGTAACTGTCTAAACTTGAAATTTTCTGGTTTTCCGACCGTACTTTTTTCAGGAGCTTCTTTTCCCGCTCCCAGTCCAAAGAAACCTCTGTTCACCGCGTAGTTTATGCCGCAGAGAACACCCAGGGTTATGACCACCGGCATTCTTATTTCACAGACACTACCGACGAGTATCCGGCCGGGATGGTCGAAGATCATGTTAAAAAAAAACGACGATGCCGACTTCGACGGGGGCCCTTAGGCCAGGCTGGGTGGGGCTCAGTTCGTCGTCCGGCGGACTATCATAGCATTGCATAACCCATCCGTGCTAGCGTGCAGTTCGTAGCACACGTGTTGTACCACTAGCAGGCAGGCGACTTAGGCGTCGAAAACAGCGCAACCAACCCCAATTCAAGAATTTTCCTATCCATTGCCCTACCACACTAGTTCCCCACACAGTATTGTAAGTTATTCATGTTGCTAACAAAGCAAACCTAACACGCATGCGCCCTAACGATGGTTTATAAACACACGGTCGATAGCTTTCTTATTTATAGGCCTTCTTTGGCTTACTAGTTTATACTTTCAATCCCATGAGACATGAGAAAGTCAGTTCATAGTCTGGTTACGCAAGATCGTATACTACTTTTATTTGTAACAGTATCTTCCCGTGTAATAGTAGTTTATTTGTTTACAGGAGTTACTTTTTCATCTGAAATTTCAGTCGGTTGGTAGTAGTATCAGAATGAATACAAGTGAACGAAGATAGCGCCCTCTAAATGAAATGAACTTGCGTCTTGGTCAAGACGGCAAAAAGAAAAGAATAGTTCCTTAGCACTACAGTGCACTCAGGCTAGAGGAGATGAAACGAAACTTCCGATTTTTCCAAAAGACAAGTC
>JAODAG010021404.1:0-10325 GCA_027574785.1 Orphnurgus asper | reverse complement strand
TAACGTAAGGTGTCTGTAATCTGAGAATGATTGTAGCAGACTATACCGTTCACCTAAGGTTAATGTCATCTGGGTATGATGGCAGCAGACTACCAGTCAGTCACCTAAGGTGAATATGATCTGGGTATGATGGTAGCAGACTGTACCGGTAACGTAAGGTGTCTGTAATCTGAGAATGATTGTAGCAGACTATACCGTTCACCTAAGGTTAATGTCATCTGGGTATAATGGTAGCAGACTACCAGTCGGTCACCTAAGGTGAATATGATCTGAATGTGATGGTAGCAGACGGTACCGGTAACATAAGGTGAATATGATCTGAGTGTGATGGTAGAAGACTTATACCGGTAACGTAAGGTGTCTGTAATCTGAGATTGATTGTAGCAGACTATACCGTTAGCATATTTTCCGGTTAGCATATTTTTGACCAACTTCAACAATTACGACAGCTAGCATCCAGGACAGCATTGTATAATTTCACCATACTGGAGAATTCTGACAAAATTGAGCAATAAGTTATGGGCCGGTGTATTCTGAGTACTGTAAGATTCTGACTCTTTGCACTGAGAGTACTAGAGCATTTTGACATTAGCACTGAATCGTGGAACATTCTATCATTTGTACTGGAGTATTCTGACAATTTGCACTGAATATTGATTGGTATATTCTGACAATTTCAATGAGACTGAGCATTGGAGTTTACTGGCATTTGCACTGAGTACTGGAGATATGTGACATTTGCACTGAGTACTGGAGATATGTGACATTTGCAGTGAGTACTGGAGATATGTGACATTTGCACTGAGTACTGGAGTTTTCTGACATTTGCACTGAGTACCAGAGATATCTGATATTTGCACAGAGTACTGGAGTTTCATCTGACGTTTGCACTGAGCACTGGAGTATTCTGACATTTGCACCAAGTACTGGAGTATTCCAACAGTAGCACTGAATACTGGAATATTCTCTCATTTGTACTAAGTACTGGCGTAGTCTGACAATTTGCACTGAATATTGGAGGATTCAGACATTCTCACTGACTCACTCGGTCCATCTCACCTGAATTTTTCATCGAACTGTAAGTTTGCTCTTTTGTAGTCCGACGTCTAGATAGGTTGTAGTTAGAATCACTACTGAAGTCATCGCTAGAACTGGATATTAAATCAGAGGTAGACAGGTGTATTGAATGGCGAGAGGAATCTGCGTGAAGGAGGAAGAAAACAGTTGATGTAAAGTTGAATATTAAACTCGTTAAAATAGAGCACCAGCAAAGGAGATATAGAATAAGCATCACATCTAGGAGTTGTAAGCAGTGTTTAGGCTTACTTACATATGCAGCTGAATGGCTGAACATTGTACGGTCATTATCTTGATGTCCAATAGTACACACTTAGAATAGGCTGTCAATTCGCAGCAAAAATTCTTTATAACAGAAACGACCGGCAATATACGCTGTATGATAGATTCATGGTCTTCCGACCTCCTCACCCCTGTTAACAGACAACGGCAGACAATGTGCCTGAATACGCTTCGGAATAATTTCAGAGGCAGAGAAACGATATGCTATGGATTACTGTCAGAGTGACTTTCAAAGAGAGTTGTGCTCGTTTTTAATCTTCTAAATAACAACTCCCTGCTTTAACAGGTAGGCTAGCCACCATTCACTTATACCCATGCTTATAACACTGAAAAATGCAGATGTGTCAAGATTACAGGAATGCTTCTTAGAAGGCTTAAAAACAGCCTCTAACAAGAGTTTTAATGCAATACCAAACCTGAAGAAGAGAACAAGACTTGATAAGGTAGACGAGCGACCATAGCTTCATGCTAATAAATTTACCTGCGGTGCCTACGTGTATGACTAAAGTTGCGGTCGTCTGTAAGAACCGTTTCAAGGAGGATTGCGAAGCGACCGCTCCTCTCAGGGAGAAGGGACCTACAGTAACTCCTGGCCCAGTGTCTGGCCCCCAGGAGACATCCACTCACCTCGTAAATGCAAGCTCAAATAACTTCGACCTGCTCTTCCCTGGAATCCCGATCAAAGAATCGGTAAAGGTCAACCTTCGAAGGAATTTTCTTAGGTAGGGCTCAAGATCTCTGGCCGTCCCCAAAAGGTTCTAAGGGGGAGGGGGGCTCCTGTAGCAAGCAAGTCAAAGACCGTCCCCGCCTGGCCTCATGCTCGACATAAAAATACCCAACGGAAGCTGGTAGGAAGGCCGAGTGACCACTGGAGTTGTTGAGTATTCGAGGAAGATGGAAATGATTCCGCTATTTGGCGACCGGTGGGTGTGTAGTAAGAGATGGGTGAGTACAGTATGTACCGTAGCTAGTAAAACTACCTTACCCCAAAACTACTTACCCATTGCTTACTAATGCTTAGAGTAGCACACCATGACAAGGCCATTTATTAAGTGTACTACTACTACTGTATACACACATATATATATATATACATGTACTGATAATGGGTTGTCTCAATCTAGTCTAGTCGTATACATGTATACCTAGGTACAGTAAATAACAGTTTACTTACGTCAAACAAATGTCTCGCTATAAGATGGAGTCACTGGTGACATTGGGCGCCCTCCACAAATAACCAAGGACCAAAAAAATGGCCCCGTCGAGAAAATGGCAAATGTTCAGGCCCGGGGGGAAATTCTGGTTGCCTAAAAAACAATTGCGGAATGAAAAAGCTGACTTACGGCTATCTGACGTCTTCTTTTTTCTCCGGCCAGACGAGTGAGAAGGTATCAGACCAGGATTCCTCGAATTCGAGAGAGAGGTTTTTTCCAGCCTGCGCCAAACGTCGACACAGAAAACAAAAAACAAAATAAATGCGATAACTGTGCGAGGGCAATGAAGTCGAAGAACGTGCTCGGCGAAGAACCTTGGGAGTGAACCTTTGGAGAAAGCTTAAAAAGATTAAGAACAACAAACTTGAAAGATAATCAATCCACTGAGGAGGTTGATATTTCAAAACTATGAGGCAACAACAAGACCAGCCTGAGAAGAGGATGGCATGATTGTTTGGTTGGTCGAGTTGGCTAGCTAACTAAACACGATAGCCGTTGCACTCACCAATTATGTACGTACTCGGACGGGGCTCGTGCGTTGCAGGAGAGGTTGTTCGACTTCACCGGTGCCTTACTTGAGTTGGTCTGAAACTCCTGACGAGGAGAAAAGGTTGGGGTTTTTTTTTGGGCATGATTGGGCAAAAATAATAATAACAATAAAAACTAGTTTGATAATAGTGAAGAATCCAACCAAGAAGTTGCTCAACTATGATGTTTATTTAACGTCAGGAACCATCATCTCTGTCCATCCAGCTTCAAGTCATAAAAACTATTTTAAAAGTGAACTGAGCTGTAAACACAATCAATATGACAAGAACTGATTATCCACTTTGTACTACAGTGCAATATATAATAAAAACACTGGATACACCTCACTGACCAGTGAGAGTTGCCTTGGCAAAACTGGCTGGCTGGGGCTGAGATTTTTATCAGTTGTGACGACAGTTAGGTGTTTTTTCGTGGAGATCATATTCCCTTGTCAGCATTTTTATTTACCCTCACAAAACCAGTAATCTGCAGGTGGAAAGACACATTTGCCCTTCCTAAAAATAAACCTAATGAAACACATTATAAACAAGCAAACAAGGGTGACAAAAACATTGCAAAAGAGAAACGATTTGAATACCACATTTGAAACTCAGGTGTTCGGAGGTGAACGGGAAGGAAGTTCCATAAGCGAGAGGAGCCCAAATGTTTCGTGTGAGACACGGAGACACATAGTTGGAAGAGGTTGTTGAACTTCAGGAGGACAAAACATTGTGGATTTATAAATGTTGTTGATCCATGGGAAGACATTTAATCTAAACACACAAAAGTATAAAATTGTCACCAATGCAATAAGATATGTTACCTACAGTAACACTAGTTTATTGTCAGATTGACCCAAGAATGCAATTAATTACATACTATCATCATGAAACTTCCAAATATTGTAAGAACGAGATCCGGAACAAAATCTTTGTAAATTTGTGTATCGTCAGCATAACATAATACATAATACAATATCTACAAATTTCAAATCGTGTCGTCAGCTGGATGCCCGTAGGTATGACTGAAACTTGGTTAAATCCACACGGGCCCGTAAAGATTTGCTTGCTATTCCTGGTTACTGTTTCATTCATAGTTCTCGTAAAGTATGGATTGGTGTGGTATGGACATGTATAGTAATATTTATCCAAAGTAACGGTACTTATGACAATGTAAGTGAGTCTTTTCTATATTTGAATGCATTATCAACTTCAAATAAACATAAATTGTTACATTATGGGTGACTTCAACTGCAACCTGTTAAATAAGTTTAAATAATAAGATCCATAAGATTCAAGATTTTCTCAATATGATCACTTAACCCATCACATAGTATTCCTACCGGTATTAGTTTAAATTGTCACGTTCCTTAATTGATATACATATCATATTTACACTGACTGCTCAATATTACAAGGAGTGCTAATTTTGGATCTTTCTCATAATTTTTCTTTATACTTTTTTGCTAAAGTTTTCTTTTATACCTGTTTGTTCCACACACTTATTCTAAATCAAAACCCTAAGCCATCGACCCCAAAAAATGCATATAAGCCGGATAACAATTTTCTGATAATTGAATTACTGTAGAATGTGAAATATTGGAAGAAGTCATTGCAAAAAAAAGTTCATGAATAACACTTTCAGTAATATATTTTTGCACTATTACAATCTTTCCCCATACTTAATATAACACATCATAAAAGTTTGATGATGGATTGTACACTTTATTATTGTAAGACCAAGAATAGACGTTATCACAAATATTTTAAATATATTTCTGATGAGAACTTGTATTACTAAATGTTAAAACTCAATATTTTATTACAGAATTTAGTAACAATAGTGGTAACATTTATTAATAAGGACACCTGGAAAGTTATAAACAGCATACCTAAAAGAATCCTCAACAAACTCAATTAACAGAGTTGAAGCTACTTAATCTGACTTCTTTTGTTAACATTGGCCCCCCAACAATTAAATGGAGTTTCAAACAATGACAATCCTTTTTATCATTAGTTACGTCATTTCATTGAGTCTACTTGTTATTTAAGCCCCTGTTGCGAAGACGAACTTACAAACATATCGTCTTTAAAGACCACATTTCTCCCATTTCTCCCATTGACATTAAACATGTGTCGTATCCTATTAGCCAGCCATTGTTTCATATTTTTAATGTTATCTATTGCTCGAGTGAGAGCAGGAAAAGCTGGACTGTGATAGTTGAACAAGTAAGTTGCGAGTGACATTTAAAGATTAATGATTTAAAATTATAATGGAGAGGCAAACCCAGTCATGTGCATCATGAAATTAATATTTTATAAGATCATTACAACCTCAGTGCAGTAGTACTGCATTCTGGTTTCAATAGGGGAGAGGGGGGGGAAATCCACTCCTTTCAAACCCCTCGCCCTTGGCTCCGCCACATGGATAACGTCCGGATGTGCCACCGTCCCCTTCCCCCAATTGGAATATGCCGTTACGCATGTTAGCTATGAAACACTACGGCTTTTCCTGGTGTCGTTTAAATTTCGCTCGGATGAAGTTGACAAATCTGCTGTTACACAAATGTCCCCTTCCCCCCTCGCCATCCCAAACGATAATGTCATCGCTGCTGCCCTGGTTGTGACATGATTGCGAAGATATATATATCTGTAAACTGAGACCTGAGCATTCCAGTAAACCTAGTTAGACATTGGTGCAATACAAACTGAAACTTACAATGTTATTATAATGTAATCGTTTCATCGAAAAGGCAATTCTTTTGCAACATTACAGTTACATTGATACACTGACAGCTGTTTGGTCGATTATAAACTTCAAAGGACAGACATGTATGCTTTCTTTGTTTATTTCATTCTGTCTGTGTTTCCAGGGTTATAGGTGGAAACCTGACACGTTTTGAGTCTCAAAATTTGTGGGTCAGAGAAGTTAACCATAATTCTTTATTGCTATCGAAATAGTGGATAATCCCCTGGATTGACAAGTCTTATCCCATCTCAATGTTATGGTACCATGCTATTAGAGAATCACCCTCATGGCATACTTTTAAAGATGAGATTAGATGTATTTTGTATCGAAATCAACTTACCTCTTTAAACATAGCTAACTGCCTAGCCAGCTCCCTGGTGTCGCCGTGTTGGCTGGACAGGTCCACGTCATAGCGTACCAGCTTGGATCGCACTATTTCAATTTCACGATAGAGGCAGTCGCACTCCCGCTCCACTTGCCGTTTCCTAAAGTCGGAGACGTACGCTTTATTTGAAGCAGATTTTACATATACTGACAGTTTGCATTGCATACATAAGACCCTTTTTATACTGAAGGCCATGTACACGCAAGCAGCTGTAGTAAGGAAACCATGTACAGCAACATGGTGACTGCTGCTATTACCATTTTTAAGGGGACTTCACATTCAATGTCCACCATATCTATGGATATGGCTATGGAACATTTACAATAGGTAATTAAGGCACACTGAGAGACAGAATCCCACTCTTATCCAAATACAGCAGACATCCACACAACCTCTGCGCTAACCATATTATCGGATGTTGACTCAGTAATGGGTCCCAGGACCTTACCTTTCCCCCCCCCCCATCATTTAACTTTATGCCTTCTTATTCAAACCTTTTTGGTACCATGCAGGATCTATCACAAACCTAGCGGTTGTGCGAATGAACGGTACACAGGAGGTCAAACCAGATCAGTCCAAAGTAGTCTACTGTTTTCAGCCGTTTGCTTTACCTGCTAAAATTAAACTCTGCAAATGGTTGCTTTCTGTATTTCCCAGAGAGAAAAAGAAAAAAATGAACTGCCCATATTTAGTGTAATTTTAAGGTACAAAATATGGAATATCCGCTCGCAGCTCCAAGGCCCCCGTCATTCTGAGCGGCGCAAGAGACGGGAATTATATGTTAACTTCTTTGGCGCACGCAATGAAGGGAACATGAAGTAACGGGTACACAGTTGGTACGACAAACTATGCCAGCTGTGGAACCGTCATTGTTTGGCTGACGCGGGCAAGTCAGGATTGTTGGGTTCATAAACTGCCGCAAGAAGTAACGTTTACTGGGCTTTCTCCTAAACATGTTACTTCCTCAAAACTGCCTTGTGTTTATGAAAAAGCATTAAATTTAATTTAAATTTAATTCAGACAAATTGGATCTATTTTAATTAGTTTGAGGTACAATTTTTTTTTTTTTCCAAATTTTAAAATGTCTTCATTGTAGTCATTCGTGTCAGTCAACAATAAATATGAAAGCAAAACTCTAAGAGGTAAAGGGGGCCTTACAATCCATGGAGTTCAGCTGTAATGGCATGTCTCCAGTCGTGACCTGTCGGGACTGATGGCTCCAGTCCTACTCGGCCGGTTCCATTTTCCATGTGGTGGTTCAGTTCCTTTACAGTTCCGATCCGATGGAAGCGATCGACCTTCTGTTCCATCTGTAGATGAAGCCTATCGTCTGCCATTCGTTGCCTCAGTGATGTCACTTCCTGTTCAACGCTACAGAGACGGACTGCACCTTTGTCGTTCTCTCTCTGAAGGGTATGGACCTGCCTTGTTAGCTCTGCAATGACCTATAAATGCGAAGTAATTGCGGAGAGAAGACTGCACTAAAAAAATATAGTAAGTGGACAGCTCAATTACCTACCAACAAAATACTCACAGAGAGCATATACTGTACAGTAAGTAAGTAGAGAATACTCAATGACCTAGCGACGAAGTAATCATGGCGAGAATAATGTAGTAAGTGGAGATAATACTCAATTACCTAAGAGTGAAGCTATCACAGAAAGCAAACCTGTAGAAACTCAATTACCCACGCCGCGACGACTGCTCTCAAACCTATCTCGTCCGATCCCAGCTGGTGACAATACCGAGTCCGAAACATGCGGAGTCAGCTTGGCATGCAGGCCCCGCCCAATGCTGTGGTACCCATGTAAAAAATATCTTCTCAATATGGATGGCCAATAACACCAGCATTAAAGTCCATCTGAGGTAATTCGGCTAGATTTCTTCATACGTTATATAATGCATCGCATCCTTTTGCATGGCCAAGGCAGCATGTATGTTATGCCTATCGACACATATTATACCAAGTGTGAAGAAACTCCTGACTTATAGTTATGGCGATATTGACGTTTTCAGAAATTTACGCTAAGCCCTGCCAAATCGTTAATATCCATGCTACCTGACCAATGTATGTACCAAGGTTGGCCTCAGCCCAGCATGCAATACTTGAGTTATCGTGTTTACAAACAGACAGAAAGAACGCTGCAAGTGGAGATAACAGATAAACCTACTGTAATACCTATCAATGAAATATGATTACAGAGAGAAATATGTAGTAAAGTAGAGTACTCAAATGAAGTAATCAACAGAGAGAAAATAAGTAGAGGGTACTCGATTATAAGTGAAGTTATCATACACATCCCACTACCAAGTGATAAAATAAAATAACATTTTCCAAACTAAAACTGATCCTCTCGGACAGGACTGCAACCGTACCACCTGCTTGGTGGTGCATTCCAGAATACAAATCTGTACACTAACCTTTCCTTGACTTTCTATCCTCTCGGACAAGATTGCAACCATACCACCTGCTTGGTCGTGCTGTCCAGAATACAGTCGGTGCGAGCCGGAGCTGCTATCGCCTGATTCTTGCACATATCTGGATGAGTAAGGTTTTGGTGGTAGCTGGCCGTTGGACGGTAAAGGGCGATAGAACTTATGAAAATCTAGACAAAGTGAAAAAGGCAAAAATCGGACATGTGGACCTGAACCAACGAAAGCAATCGCAACAAGCATAACCAGCTGCCATGTATAAAAAAAAATGATGATAATGACAATTTATTGTTTAGAAAGTCACCAACGTCAATACACCAGGCTCTCTGTCTACTACTGTATACGTTTGTTTAGACGTAACAAAGTGAAGATATCTACATCAACACCCAAGCAAAACAGTATAACTACTGTATTGTAACAGAATTTGCCAAGAACCGATGCCATCAAATGTCTTGCATTTTACATGAAAGCAATTTCATCTAATTCTAAGTAAGATTCAGAAGAATTTTTTATTTCTCCTATATGCTGTTGAAAGGGAGGGCACTTCTGAAGTGCCCTAATTTCTCAAATATACACAAACACACACAAACACACACAAATATACACATACACACCTTGAAGGTGGCTAAGAAAATTCATAATACTAGTAGAGTAGACTTCTCTCTCTTGTAACAAAGACCCAAAAATATTACTGCTATCCGTATTTTCCCGACCTGGCATGTATGTTGACGCAACAGCTTTTATATGGTGAAACCAAAACCCCCAACTCCAAATTACCTAAAAATCTACTTCTAATTTGAAACAATACTTGGCAACCTTCAAATTTCCCAAACAAAGGCAAAAACATAGCCAAGGGAATTTTTAGCAAAGCTAGAGAGAGTATACATGTGTGGAACTTTCAACGTACCATCTGCAGAATGAGCAGAGGCGTTCTTAATGTTTGAGGAATCCAAGGCTTTCTGAAAAATTAGAGAGAATAAACAAAACGTCAAAACACTTTTAATTAATTATTGATCAGAGGAAGCGGTTTGGATGCCAGAGTTCATGCTAGGAGGAAGTTTTTCTCTAAAAAAAAAAAGGGGGTTCTACTGAAGTTGAACAATTTAACCAGGGTCTGTTGGCTATTGCCAGTTGCAAAATAATATAGGGGTGGTTTTCCTTTTCCAGTTAGTTCTTTCTTTTTTCTTCGTAAGTGCAGGGTCCTTGATGAGGACTTTCTCTCTTTCCTGCCTCTCTTCTCTGCTAAAGTAAATTAAAGGGCCTATAGTAGTGTATCAAGTAAAAGGAACCACCAGATCTTCTTGAGGGTTAACCTGTGTACATGCAGCATGTAGGCCTATACATTATCGTCAAGTGATATACTTTACAAATTTAGTAGATAACAATTACTGCAACCTGCACTAAATACAGGATTTTCAGCAAAGGAGAATTCTTTACATATAACATGGATATGTCTATAGCCAGGTATAGGTAATGAAATCCCTAGGAACACAGTTATACTATAGGTGATGAAATCACTATAGTAACACTTACAGTACAGTGACTATTCCTAATGACCTTTCTCCCATCACAAGAGTCCACCAGATGGTCAGGCCCCATCTGGAGTATGCTGTTCAGGCATGGAATCCATATTTGGCTAAGGATAGGTTTATTCTTGA
>JAODAG010021294.1:0-17902 GCA_027574785.1 Orphnurgus asper | reverse complement strand
ATATATATCAATGTTTCTCTGTTTTGAATACTTGGATGAAATCTCACTTTCTTTGCCTTAAATGCAAGTAAAACTGAAATCATTTTAGTGAGTCCAGATGCCGTTTTGGGTGAAATTAACATTGGTGGTACATTCATTAATACGAATGATTGCATTAGATTCGCCATCTCGGCTAAAAGTCTTGATGTTTGGCTCGATAAAAGTTTAGCACTCAAATTACGCATATCACATCAACTTGCTTTTCAATTCTTCGTAAGATTGCTAAGTTAGAACCTTACTTTTGAACAGCTAAAATCTCTCGTTACTGCCTTAGTCTTGTCCACACGTGATTACTGTAACTGTTTGTATTTTGGTATTGATTCTTAAAAAAACTGCAATCTGTACAAAACTGCGCAGCTAAACTCATTTACAATAAGAGAAAAAGAGATCATGTATCACACCTTTTTCTAGAACTGCATTGGTTACATGTACGTGAAAGAATGTTACTTAAAATCATTCTCACAGTCTATAATTGTCTACTTGGCTTAGCTCCCATTTATTTAAGCAACTGTCTTGTTAAGTCTACCCTCTCCACGGCCATCCTATTGGCACCAAAATCCTCTACTAGGCTTGGTGACAGATCATTTTCCAAATGTGGTCCCAAGTTATGGAATGCCCTTCCCCTTGAACTACGTACTATTCCTACGATTGGGTCTTTTAAAAAACGTCTGAAACATTTTCTCTTTAATAATAGTGATAATTATGTCTTTAAGTTAAACATTAATTAATGCATTATTAACTACTTTTATTGGGTTTTTTCTCCTACTTGGTTTCAGCACGACCACAACTTGTTCTTCTGCAATGTAGTGGCTGTGCATAAACCCTTCATTCATAATTGTTGATTATTTTTCATTGTCTGTTTGTAACTGTTGTCTAGTTATTTTATTGTCTGTTTGTAACTGTTGTTTAGCCATTTAATTTTCTGTTTGTAACTGTTGTTTAGCCATTTAATTTTCTGTTTGTAACTGTTGTTTAGTTTATTATTGTCTGTTTGTAAATGTTGTTTAGTTTATTATTGTCTGTTTGTAACTGTTGTTTAGTTATTTTATTTTCTGTTTGTAACTGTTGTTTAGTTTATTATTGTCTGTTTGTAACTGTTGTTTAGTTTATTATTGTCTGCTTGTAACTGTTGTTTAGTTTATTATTGTCTGTTTGTAACTGTTGTTTAGTTTATTATTGTCTGTTTGTAACTGTTGTTTAGTTATTGTATTGTATGCTGGCAATATGTTTGAGGGCCTCTAGAAAGTTCAGAAACCGAGTCACTATCTTGAAATACAGTTTTATAATTATGACGATGATGGTTTCTTCGGTTAAATAAAAAAAAATAGTCACGATACTCACTCTGGCTTCCATGACCTTTCTCCTCTTCTAAATAAGACTAAGTTTCCTCTCGAATCGACGTCGAGACCTGCAATCTGTCCTATAGGTATGTCCTGTCTCGGCCACCATCCAGTACTGGTGAGGCCCGCAGTACCATCGTAGGTCGCATCCCAGTATTCCGCTAGGTAGTTGATGAGAGCTCCCACGCTAGAGCCATACTGCAGGCTGGTTTCCTCCTCATCCTCATCCTCTTCCGACGTGACCGAGTCGAAGTAATCATCCGGTCTCGGTTCGCCGCCTTCCATCTCGACGTACGATTCGCTGTAGGAGGATTCGTACCGTGGCAAAGAAGACTCGTACATTGTCATGCTTGATTCTTCTTCGTCGACTACTTCTTCCGTTCCTTGAGCGGCGCCATCTTCTTCGTCGATGACCTCTTCGCCGATGACCTCTTCGTCGCCTCCTTCTTCGGTGTCCTCTCCATCCTCCTCGCTATCGTCTTCCGTGTCTTCATCCGGCTTCGATCCAGCTTCTTCACTCTCACCGGCTTCATCTTCTGCGGGCTCAGCCCCACCGACCGGGCATTTGGAGACATAGTTAAAGGCGCTGGAGAAATATTCCACACTCTTCGTCAACCCTGGAGTATCTTTGCTGTGTTTTTAAAATAATGCAAGAAGAATAAAAACAAATCAATAATTGATATAAAATCAAGCAACGACCGAAAGTTTGTACCCATATATATATGTATAAGTAAGACGTTTATCTGATTATATTCGAATGGCATAGTTAGCCACCGAAGATGCCTGGCGATATACGCACTCGGTGGCGGAATAGAAGAATGGTGGTTGGGGACACTGATATATATATATATATATATATACACCACGAAGAAACAACACTATATCGATATCACGAGACTCATAGGTGTGTTGTACAAAATGTTATACTGGTATTGCTTATAATTGTTTTTTTCTACAACTACCCAACGTCCCAACAACCTTAGTGAAGTTCGTTCTACTGGAAGCACGCTAAGGACCTACATTGGATCTAGCAGGATATCCAAGGAAGGGTATCACGATCACGTGTATATCCGTTGCCAATTTACAAAATACTTACCTTACATTCCTACACTTGTCAAGTGATTTCTCACAAATAGTTTTCTTATTTTCTTCACCTATTCGGTGATTTTTGTATTCAAAGTTGACACAGACAATAAATCTATTTACATTCCGATGTTCCTGCATCCGAATTTCGTAAATTATTTGACGCAAACGTCGGCCCAAATGTATGTATGCACTAGCATGACGTTGTAAGTATGCCGTACGTTATAATACATACATGTATACATTGACGACTGCGTGGAGACCAAGCACATTGAGCGCATTGCACATTTCTCATCTCTCTCTCTCAATTTAAGTTTCTATATGGTTACCCTCCAGTTCAACAATCGATTATTTTTCTTCTTGCTCTCCGGACGTCGTAATTAAACTCTTCCCTGGCCGTGATATTTTCTCATTTTCTGCCCGACTCGATGTATAATTCAATTTGCGTCGTGATCATGTGATTCTTCCGCGCATCAGCCTGGATATTCGATCCAATAAAAGTCACTATTCAATTCAGTAATTATTGTTATTCTCGCCCTCTAGTATTTTAATTTTAACTGGATGTGGAATGAATACTGGAGTTCGTATGTCTTTTAAAGTCTTCCAAACAAACGACGCGTGGATTGATTTGACCGGCGATAACTGTGTTTAACCGGCGATAACCGTGTTTAGCCGGCGATAACCTTGTTTAAACGGCGATAACCGCTTTTCAGCCGCTTCCAGCAATTAAACACACATTGACCTTTCACAAGTAGACTAATAGACTGCGTATAAAATAGTAATTCACACCATTTATTCACACGACTTCACATGTGACTGACTTAACGCATCGATCTGTAGAATTCATCTCCGGTAGATGATGCATCACACGGAGTTGCTCCTTGATCATGATGGGCTGCTTGGAGGGAGCGAGGCGAGACAAGATGCAGTCAAGATCGGCCAGAAAATTGCTCCTTTCTCTTCTTATGTTTTAGTAAACAAAGAATGGGATTTATGGAGTAAATAGTCATCAACTCCCATATTTACCAACAGAAACAACTTCTGCTCCAAATCATTACAAACAAAGTAGTTTATATTTATATCTAAATACTCATTTAAAGTAACTAAATCACTTAAAAAAGGAGAAGGGGAAATTAAGGGCTTTAGTCTCATCCTCACACCCTCCCATAATTACCAAATCTTGTCTGTGCTTACTTTTATGCTTCATACTCCACGGCATCCCACCCCCACTTGGAAAACATGCTCCATCCTCCCTGACAGTTTACTTCTTTATTTATCACTCTTAGGCAACGGGGTGAAAGTTTTGGTTGAACTTCATCATTTTGCACTAGTTTGCCTAGACCATGTTACGATACACACGGGGTTTTTATAAAGAGTTTTAAGAAAGTAAGACCCGTTGTATAAATAACCTTATTATAGCTCCTTTTATCCAGCAATTAAAACGAAGCTCCATAAAAAAGCTGTACTTTGATCGGTTACCGATTCCAGCCTATACTACGGTAAAAAAAAAATCTCCATCGTGCGTGATGATGATTCATCCCACTATACTGCCTCTCTCGGCGAGGAGCCTGCCACATTTATGTAGTACTAACAGTTCCCTGATCTCGGTGTGTCGGATTATTAGGAAATAATTGCCCAAATGTGGAAAGCAATTTGCATGAAGGGCGCCAGCGCGAACTCTTTCTTTTTCGAAAAGCGCTGAAAGATTTATTTATTTATTTATTTATTTTCTTCATTGCGAAATGTGTTCTGGAAGCAAATTCACCCTTTCTCTCAAGGACGCTCGTGACGCAGGTGAAAACTGTACGGATAAACAGAGAAACTAGGTCCGGGGAGCTGCCAGTAGGTGTAATAAATTTCAAGAATCAGAAGTAACGTTTGACGACAGAGAGGCAGAAGATTCATCCACACGTACAACAATACGCAGGCAAGATAAGCGAGGCTTTTAACGTATAGTACAAGTCTGTGTATCTGCCGAGAGAATTATTTTCAAGTGAAAGTAATGTGTCTGCTAATTCATTAATTCCCTCTTAATTAAGCAGACGTCACATCCTCATCCTTTTTTACAGTCCGATCGATATATGATCGGGGGTGCGTAGTCGATCAGTTTGGCCGAGTTTGGTGTTAGAGCCCATGTTCATTCTTGGACGGCTTTTCTTTTAAAACAAAAAAGGAAGCAAATCTGATCCCGTTCACAGTCCCAATATATTTTGATCGGACTGGTTAAGGCATGGACATCATTGGGCGGGTGTAGTGTCACGTAATAAGACATATCGCATACCGCCACAGATACACTACACATGATTCATAGCCGAGACAAACAGGTGAGAAGCGGGCAATCTAGGCCACGCGCTCTCACCTCGAACTGTGTTTCCTGAAGTTTTGCGCTATGCAATGTCAAACGGGATCAAAGGTCATACTTACAGGTCAGTCGACATCATCTTAAGCTCCAACCCCGATGAGCTCTCGTAACCGCCTGTAAAGATATACCAATAACCACGATTTAGAATGTCACCATGGCAACTCACTCTAGAATATAATGATGTCTGGTTATGTCTTAATGAACGAGAACAAATGTTTACTAGTTCATCATAATGTATCGGACGTTTAACATAATAACATAGACTTAATGCAGTCGTTCAATATTAGATTATCATATTAATTACTCAGCAAAATAATATATATGGCAACTTTGTTATAAGTTCATGTTTTTATTGGACAAAAACAGTTCAAATGAATATCCACCCCCCCAAACATTCAGCTATGAACTTTTCAAATACATTTTTTAGCCTAAATAATCATATTGAAGTAGTCTACGGCGAATAGCAAATGGAACCACAAACTGCGGTATAATCCATTATAACTCATTCATTAACAATCTTACAAGACTCCGTGGACAATCATACATTAACCTACCTGTTAAGACGAGCATTAAAAAATCAGCAATTCCCGATCCATGAAAGATTGACAGTAGTTGCAAGAATATTTCATTTTAATCCCTTTCATAAATAAACATTAGCTTATAGAGCACCGGAGAAACATTGAGAATAATTTACACGATATCTGTTATATTATGTATCTCTTTAAGTTCTACCAACTTTAGAACTAAGCCAGTGATAGTGCATTTTTCCCTAATGGGTTATTTTAATTTCTATGATGGTCCGCATCTATAGGCCTAAAGAGGTACCTCTCATCTTAAAATGACAATAATGAGCTACTAATGAACAGCTACGGTACGTTTTAAAGGATCAACATCAGAAATGTTGCAGAGATAATTAGTGTCCTCAGTATTTCCCAAAGCATTCAACTTGTCTATCTTGGAAACCAAAGAAAGATATTCGAAAATTGTAACGGATATATGTAGAGGGATTATGAAGAAATCTGGATAAACTGGCTACATTTTCACATTATATTAAAAGCTGCTTAAGACCAAAAAAAATTTGACACAATTGTACTATATTTATCCAGTTTACCTTTGAAAGAACTGTAGAGCCAACTTCTCATGGCGGATATCTCGTACCCGGGCATTATAAATTGTGATTGATCATTATACACACAATGTAAATCAACTGAATTTTAGTTAGTTGATTGTAGAGGGAGTAAATCTAACGTTAACTTAGCTACCGGGTAATAAAGGAAAGGAATATGCAATAATCTTTCGGGTAGTTCAGTGACTACGTCATTTCGAGCGTTCCAGAATTGCTTCAAACTCAACATAGGCTAACAAGATAAGGGACCCGCTGACGTTTCCCCCCCCCCCCGATAGCGACTCATTTTCGAGTTGGTTTTAGGTAAAAACGAACCGGAGGGCGTCAAAAGTCTTTCTGCGGCCTCTTACCGTGCTCGTAACCGACCACGAGTACGACATCTTTAATATACTGGCCCCCGATGGTAATCAATTCACCCCTGGCCAAGTAGTCATCGCACCCGCCCTCCTTCCAGTCGAACATCAACACCGAGGGTCCCTCGCAGACGGCGGCCCCCTCGACGCATTGCCTGGCGAAGATGAACAAGGGAGAACGTCATCTTTTTTGTCGAAATTATGCATCGAATGTAAAGTAAGGAGGGCGTTATGGCCTTTTATGTGTGTGTGTGTGTGTGTGTTTATAGTGGATTGGTTAGGCTGACGTTACTAACAGTGAAGTGGTCCTGATAGAAATTCGAGAGAAAAAAACCGGTCAGACATAGGAAAACACATCAGTTTATTTCTCCCCTTCTTAATTAACCCTTTCGTCCATCACTGTGTCTTAATTTTCTCTATCAGTTGGTCGTCTTCATTATCCTGAAGCACTTTGTAGCGTAAACTCAGCAGCCGAGCACTTCTTTTAACCTTTGGCAAATTTCTTCTGTCATGGTTATTATATAAGTAATATAGTAGTATGGACTAAACGCGTATGTTGTACCTTCATAATTAGCATGCTAAAGCCAGAACAATTTATGATGCATCTTGACAACCTACATTGGTAATCAGCATGCTAAAGTCGGAAATGTTATTAATGCAACTTGATAATCAACATGCTAAAATAATAAAACAGTTATGTATCTTGATAATCGGCATGCTACTGTCACAACAGTTATGATGCATCTTAATAACCGAACATGTTGAAGTCAGATCTTGTTATGATGCATCTTGACAACCAGCATGCTGAAACCAAAACACTCATAATGCATCTTTACAATCAGCATGCTAAAAATCAGAACAGTTGTTATGCATCTTTATAATCAGCAGACTAAAATCAAAACAATTTTATGCATCTTGATAATGAGCATGCTACTGTGATTAACAATTTTGATGCATCTTACTCACCGAGCGTGCTGAAACTAGAACACTTTTAATGCATCTTGATAATCAGCATGCTAAAATCAGAACAGTTATGGATTTTGATAACCAGTATATTACTGTCAAAACACTTATAACTCATAATATTCATAACCAGCATGCTAAATCACAGCTGTTAAGATGCATCTTGATGGTTGGATGAATCGATCTATTACACAGACGAATAATGTAGCTGAGTAATGAGTCGAATAGTTTACAGCCAACGAGTAAAAAAAACCCCTGTAAATTAGACAAAATGTGGAGTGAATGTGGAATAAAAAAACAAGGCAATACATTAGTTCAAATGACCTTTAGAAGGAGGGACACAGGTTATCACGAAGGAAACTCCTCGCGAGAGACTACACTATACATCCAGCATTACCACCCGTGTGGCCGAAAAGGATCACTGCATATAAAAGCCCTGTAATATCGTGTAATATTGCATACATATGCCCGTATGTTATAACACTCTAACACATGTTAATTGAGTCTGTGTAAATACAGCGAGAACGCCAGAAAAGCAACCCACCAGACCGATGGAGTATGAAGCAATATCGTCAGCGATCTCCGAGTTTCCCCATATTTCTCCATACTTCTCCATATTTCTCCATTCTCCACTATTTCTCGTAAACTCCTCATTCCAGAGCAGAAAGATGAACATTAAGCTACTCTGTACTTTTGCGGTTCCTCACGTCCAACACATCCCCTATTACAGCTCCCCATATTTCTGTTTTAATACAAGTGGCTTCCAAAAGCGACTCGAATTTAACATGTGTTGAAGTGTTATATATAACACAGAGGCATATAATATGCTTAACACCGTTCGTTTAAATAGCATGTTAAAGCAGGAGAGGCTTTCGGCACGGGTGGCATTACAACCAGCAAATCAAAATTGCATTAAAGGCTGAGCGGTTTCCCTCGGCGATAATATCTACCTTTTAGGCCGGAGACTCTGTAAACAACCACGAAATCTCCCGATGGCTGTCTGACACATGTAACTCGGAGAGATTACAAATGACGTAACAATTATTGTGCACGATGCAACCAGGCTACGTGTGTTTTGGTAGACCCGTTATTGTTATGTTATTGTATGTTATTGACATAAATGGTTACTCGGTCTCATTAGTATAATGAGGCCGTTTGGATTTCATTCTCATGTTTGATGACCAGATGTGCAATTCTGTACAGACACACTATCGCATATACACCACCACCACTACAACTACTACTACTGCTACTGCTACTGCCACTGCTACTGCTACTGCTGCTACTACTACTACTACTACTAGTAGTAGTAGTAGTAGTAGTAGTAGTAGTAGGTCTACTACTACTACTACTACTTCTCAACTATTGACCAAGCTAGCTGCAGTACATTTGGAAAAATTTCATTTATTTAAATACTTACGTCGTCAGTAGCTAAACAAATTATTTTTAATGACGTCTTGAAATTTATGATAATGTTGATTTATCAACGACAAAGTAAAACCCCAAAAACAATTGTAATGGTACAAACCATTCGTCCTCCAGGCTGGATGGTCCCTGTAAGCATCCGTATAAAGCGATGTGATTGACGTCACTACTTTCCAAGATAGGATGGAATCCGACTGAAAGAGAAAGCGGTTAAAGTTAGGTTTTAATTGCCTCGGGGAAAGAGTTGAATATGATTTCGCTCTAGGTTTATTCCACCGGGAGACATGGCCGAAAAACAACCCTGCAAGACTTTGTATTTCCATCTGTTGAGCTTAATTCTCGTCCACCAGTGAATTCTGAGCAAGAAGATGTTGGAAATGTATTGACTTTTAAAATGAAAAATCAACACATTTATTATAATTATGTGTCATTTCCGGATGACCGACGGTAATTTAATTACCCATATTTGTCCACATTGGTTACACATTCTCTGTCTAAACTTCTAAAATTTAAAATTGAGCTGTAAACACAATTACTTTACAAAATGCCCCCCCCCCCAAAAAAAAAGAGTTCCTCTTAACATCTTCGAGAGCGGAGATAATAAAATCCTTGGATCTATTTTCCCTTACCACTAAGTTGCCCTACCAACCCGGACAATGATTGGCTTCAGAGGGTCAGGGGAGAGATTTGTAAGAGGTGCAGACAGATTACATGGCTTATAGAGGGAGATCAAATTCTCTCGACTCTTTCTTAAATATATTTTTTTTATTACCCGCAGAAATATGATAATAGGAAGGAGACTGGACAGGACTGCCCTTCCCAAGAATATACTTAACGCATTACCCGTAATACGTCAAACATGGCATCATGCAGTTTGCATCTTAGACATCATGACACGGTATTTTATCAACATTTTTTTTTATCAACGTTCTTAATTAACTCACTCAAGGAAAGAACATTCTTCTTGCAACTGAATTCGCTGGTATAAATGCATATCGCAAATCAGTGTGTTGAGGGCCTACATAAAACGTTGGGTTTTTGTTGGGTCTTTCCTATTAAATAAAAAAGGGCAGTATTTTTCTGCAATGTTCACACGTCAGATTATAGCAAAGTGTATACATTTATGATTTTTCAGATTGTAGGGGCTTCTGGGTTTTTTTCTCCCGTCTACCCAGGGGCACTTGAACGGGTCATTGACCCCACGCATTAGCAGAGCGGTTCCTAGTAGATCATGGCGACCATCCAGAAGACATGAAGAACTCTCCTTCCCCCCCCCCCCATCCGCACCCCACCACTATACCATCCATACGTCACGTATCTGCTTAGTTTTTTATAGTTACATTTTTCTAGTTATATATATATGGGATCATGGGGGTAGATTCCACTGGTCGTGTCATTCTGGATCTGCCTCTGATCTGCCTATGATCTAAACGAGAATAGACTCACCGCCGCGATGAGGGGCCTGTGTCGGTCAGTAGCCACGGTAGGCTACAGACCTATACTTTGACCGCTAACAAGTCGAAAGTAAAATTTAATTAAGTTGGTAAAGGTCGGGCTCTTCGATGCTCCACTATTGTTTGATTATATTGGGGTGGGGGGGGGATTTGCAAACTGACTCGGAGATCATGACACCATACGTAACCCTCTCCCCCTTCCCCTTCCCACAGTTGGCTATACGCCGCCCTGCACCAGTACGTTTAGTCCTTATGCGTCGACTTAATTTACAACAATAATGCAAAAATCACATCCACATGAAATATCCCGCAATAGAGAGTGATTGTTTTGCGTATTATGTCATTCAACAAAACTTCCAATTTAATAATAGATGCGAGGCCTTATTGTACGCTGTGAGCCCCGAGGTTTCTTCCATCGGGTTTAACCTTTGCAACTAGAGAGGGCTTCGTCACCTATTGAAATGCCAACCAAATACCACCCAGTTCAAGAAAGGACATCGTAAACTTCCTTAACATCATACGACACATGGAGCAGTATATATGCTGTCCTCTCATCTACACCAGAGGCAGATCTCTTCAAACTGAAAGGAAAACTCCTCAGAATCGCCGACCGGAAGAGGCCTCCTCCATCAGCATTTAAGCTAAAGGTTATGTAAATAATCACGGAAATCGAGCTGTAGGCAGCCATGATTTTTTTTGTCGTCAAATATAGAATGAAACACCAGTCTGTTGGGTTTACAAAAAAGGTGGGCATTAAACTCGGAACAAAATTGTTGAGTTAATATGGGTTCATTTTTATTGCCGTTTAACGTATAGTTTTTCATCAATGATACAAATTGTGCAAAAATGTGCAAGAAACGTTAAATTTCAATTAAATAATCAATGGTATAAAAAATCTCATTAATTAAAACAAATGATTACAATTAATACCAAAAAATATATATTATAGGTTACAGCTTGCTTAGTCTGATGCTACGATCGAGGCCCACCTTTGAACTCTTGTTTAAGAAAAAATGACAATTTAGGCTTTTAATATATACATTAAAATGTAAGAAAATTTCTAGTCGAGGAGCACCAGAGGTGATTGTTTCAAGATTCAGAAGTGGCGATGTAAGTCGATGTAAGATAAGGTTCTCACAGAGAGATGAATATAGATGAGTGGAATAGTCTACTCGACGTTCGGTCTAAAAGTGTCACTGCCTTTAAAGGAATGCTCTTGATAGGAACTTTTATTCCAGGATTGTCATACTCTGAGCTTGGCTCAGTCGTGACCTCATTTTACGAGGATTGCTTGTCCTTATTGACATATATCTAAACTAAACTAAAGTAAACTAAACTAGGATTCGTAATAGATAGGCTACAGCAAACTATTAGTTTCACTTTTCAAGTTCTGACGCCGTGGCGTGTTTGAGAATACCAAGTAAACCTGCGTCACCACTATTTTGTTCAAAGTAACCTGAAGGACTGTAATAATTCGTAAACCTTATAAACCTCTCGACTTGCACTTGTAAGATGAAGGTAAATTAAACATTTTTTTCTTGGTTTAAAGAAAAGTCATCCGAGGGAGAAAAAAAACGTTACGGAATCGATTATTTTAGCGCATGTTTTTTTTAAACCCTTCCTTAAATTTCATGAGATACACAATACGTGGCACTACACTCGTCCACGTCTCCAGTCCGATTGGAATCATGGGACTTGGGTCAGCTTGGCGCAGAGGCATATGCGCCGCCGTCGTGTTTGGTTTTCGTGAACAGGTTTTTAACTTAGGTGGCTTTTAAAAAAAGTTTCACGTTTCTTACCAATATATCTCTCGCTTGAGTCCAACCCTTCGGCGTGGCAGTAAGTTCCACCATTCTACAAGCCAAAAAAAAAAGAAAAATCAATAGATAAATCATAAATGTACTTTCATTTACTTATCAAATTGGTAAGGCTAAATGATTTACCACCTTCACTTACAAAACCTCCAATTGATTAATCTTTCACAACAGCCTAACAAACAAAAAACTGCATCGAGGTATCTAAAATGTATCTAAAATAACCCAAAAAGTACCCATGGAACCAACATCGTTAGTGGTCGTGATTGGTCCTATCTCGAGCCTAATGCCCATGCCCCACTAAACCACACCCAACGCCTACCTAAACCACACCCACACCCACACCCACGCCCACCTAAACCACACCCACGCCCACCTAAACCACACCCACGCCCACCTTAATCACACCCATTCCCAACTAAACCACACCCACGCCCACCTAAACCACACCCACGCCCACCTAAACCACACCCACGCCCACCTAAATCACGCCCACCTAAACCACACCCACGCCCACCTAAACCACACCCACGCCCACCTTAATCACACCCATTCCCAACTAAACCACACCCGTGTCCACCTAAGCCACACCCATGCCCGCGCTCTCCTCCACCTCCATCGACGACACAATGTTTGGCTATGCCAATATTATAGTTTTACTGTTTATGCGGCTCGAGGGTATAAAATTATTCATCTCCTGAAGTAGAGAAAACTGTCGACGTAATCTGAAATATCTATCAAAGATTCAAATAGTTGCTTATTCAAAGACATCTCTTGTTCAGAGATATGATCTCCCTCAGGTTTGTCAGTACGATGCACCCGGAATATGATATCACTGGTTAATAAGATCATGCAGTTAATGTTTAATAAAATACGGCTTAAATTCATCGTGTCTTCGAGACACTACATTACCCTCCTTATTTACGTTTGGTCCTTACTTCACTTCGTACGTGTATATTGATAACGCGGATGATGCCGGTTTAAGGATAACTTTCCCATCTTCGATTCTGAGCGAGATCGGTGGCTTCATCGAACCAACGTAACGCAACACTCAAGGGCTATATTTGATGACAAATGCTGCTCTTTTCTGATGCATCATTCACCACATGTTACTTAATCGCTCGTCGTCATGGTAACAACGAAGAAATTACTCTAACAGTCACAAATATGGATTACCATGGAACGATCATTACCATAAAAGGAAGTATTATATACATTAATTATCAATTTTCACACGATGTCTATCAGTATCATCGGGACGTAATGTAATTCAATATAATTGGTCGATGTGCATTTCGCAGAGAGTTTTCTTCTAACAGATTCCGCAAATTCTACGCTGATTGTTGTGCGAGATTTAGATCACATGACCTCATGTGCGTGTATATGTTCTCATCTACGTGTACATTATTCTCATATATGTGTATAATGTCTTCATCTGCGTGTATATGTATGCTCTAATCTGCCTGTACATTTTTTTAAAACGCTAATTGTCTTACGCAGTTCTAAACACCTTTTAAATTTCTTAATTTCTAAATTTCCAAAGAAATAAGGTCGTGCGGAAATTTATTTCCATCAGCTGCGCAAATTAGACCATAAACTCGGTGGTACAATGAAAACACATGATTCCTGACAGCGACTTCAATGCCTCGAGAGCTTAGTTGATCCAATAATCCGAAAGAAGCCCCTTCAAGACATCCGAGAAAAGATGCAGACACAAATGGATGGTGTTGCTATAGCAACGATGGATCCAACGTTTATGTTTTGTTTTTTGGTGGGGGGGGGGGGTTGTTTACATGCGTCGCATGGCACGATTGCATTAATCCATATTGAGCAGCCTCCATGCAGACATGATCGAAATGTGATCGAAATGTTACTTCCAGGTTAATGAGTTAATTAGTTTCCTCAAAACTCGCCGTAAGGATGCATCCATCTGAGCCTAGTGAAAGATCCCTCACAATATCTTACATGAGCGGCGCCACCGCTCTGGATGATGGTGCTGCTCAAATATTATTCATAATAATTATTTCAAAGTTTCTCACTCAGCACAAAACATATAAAGCATCCGAGCATCCCTGTATCTCTCTACTCCTAGCTGACCACCAGTGGGGCCGAAATCCTCTCCTGCTTTTAACATGCTAGTTAAAAGAACGGTGTTAAGCATATAATGTCACTGTGTTTTAACACTCCCAACACATGTTAACTTAAATTCGAGTCGCTTTTGGAAGTTACTTCTGCTAAACCAGACATATGGGGAGATGTAATAGTAGGGGATGTGTTGAACGTGACAACTCTAAGGAACCGCAAATGTACAGAGTGGCTTAATGTTCATCTTTCTCCTCTGGAATGAGGAGTTTACGAGAAATTTGGAGAACGGAGAAGTATGGAGAAACATGGAGAAGTATGGAGAAATATGGGGAAACCTGACGATATTGCTGCATACGCCATCGGTCCGGTGCGATGTTTTTCTAGCGTTCTCGCTGTATTTACACAGACTCAATTGTTCAGTCGATTGAGGAAACAGCAAGCAATCAAACTTTTAACACAATGTGGCATCCCTTACCACACATTTTTAACATGTGTTAGAGTGTTATAACATACTTGCATATATATGCAATGTTACACAATATTACAGTGCTTTCGTATGCAGTGAACCTTGCCGAGAGGTAAAATGGTGGACTCTGGCGTAGAGCATGAAACACGATCAAAGTGGGGCAAAGTGGGGCACAGTGAACATTATCGGTAGGAAAGAGCTCATTAAATCTCTATAAACTTTACAACTGTCAACAGCTCATATGCATCAATGATTGCAAACTGAACGTGTGAATTGCTTACACAATGAAATTGAAATAGAAAATACTAACAAGATTTAATCGGAGATTGATGATAGAGGAGAAGAAGTCTACAAGAATGACTCGTGGGATGGAAACACCTCATGAAGGAATGTTGAAATGAAATGCAGAAAATAAATACACTTTTATATATCAACAAAAATGCACAGTCATACCTAACACGCCACCAGACCACACAAACCACCCACTCCCTCTCAGCATGAAGATTGTTAATCACAACGAGAAAATAATAGCTAGGATTCATTGAATTTAGAAACATATGATAGTTTTTTGACTGTTTCTTTAAATACTTATATAACTTGTATTAACATGTTTTAGTGTATTATTTAAACGAGTTCCAAACATTTTACTCCGGAGTAAGAAATTCAACGTTGTGATGACAGCTAATGTTAAAAAAAAACCATTGTTTCTTGTATAATGAGAACGGATAGATGTAAGATATTTGAAAAGTTCGTCGCAAACATGTCAGTAATAGGCCCTTGGTATATTGATAAACAAAACAGCTATATTGTAAGTATTTATATCATACACCTTAAAAGAGTAATTCGGTTTAGAAAAAGTCATTGAGTAGTGTAATATGACATTGTTATGAAACGCATGTTAAGAATCCCCAAATTTTGGATAATGTATTACAAATACAAGTAATATGTATGGTGTTGCCAGGTGAAATATTCATAGATATATAAAAACACTAAGAAGTTTAAAAAGTAACTAAATTACCATCTATTTGAATTCTATTGCAATTACTGTAGGTGGTCGCATCTTATTCTAAGACAAAAACATAACTCAATCTGTCGTATTGGCATTTAAAAAGGGTTATTGGCCTTAAAACCATGAAGTAACATTGTTTGGTTTCATTTTCAACTATAGAGATGACTGTATATGGATCAAAATGTGAGTTAAAACTTTAAAAATATTACTGTTATCAGCATATAAAATCACAGAGAGCATATTCGTGGAACAGTGAAGATCAATAATAAGTAGCAAATAATAGTGGACCAAGAATAGAACCTTGTGGAGAACTCCACATATATGATTCATTTGTATCTCATACAGTATCTTATACAGTTAGATAAATAATTCAAAAGTCAACTTAATTAAAGATACGTGGCACTCATAACATAATTGTGTAATGTATTTTAAATGGATACCGGTACTCATGATCAAGAGAATCAAATGCTTTAAGATAGATCTAAAAAATGTAAAATTTGTGCTGTCCCTTTTCAAACGCTTTCGGATAACTTATGCGCGAGATTCAGTAGGGCATATACGATGTTGACCTTCCAGGTACAAACCCAAATTGCCAATTAAATATAATTTGGTTCTTATATATATATATATCAAAGAAAATCAGAAATCTTATACAAGAAGTTTTTTTCTACATTTTTGGAGGAACTGTAATGTGAAAGACATTATGTTAAACATCGCCGTATTTGAAATATGAGAACAATTACGCGTTATCTTTGTTTTGTTTCAGGAACAATGCCTTGAACAATAGATGACACAATATTACGTAATGGTTGGCTAATAAGATAAGACGCGTGTTCAATGGCGAAGGGAGAAATATCATCATAACCTGCCGCTATGGTCTTTAATGTCGATAATGTTTTTCAGTTAGTCTCATTGAAAAGAAATAAATAATGATAAAACAAAATGGTATAGGATTGTAAGTTGTTTGAATCTACATCTGCTTGAACCACAAACCACAAAATGGTACTCGACTGGTCCCAAGTAAAATGAGGTGATAAATGAAATGGGTAGAGGCCCGTGACGACCACCATAATTAACAAACACAGTTAGTTTGCAAAGTTACATATAAACTACATGTTCATGTTTATTTTGTGACAACTTCAATGTCTGCACCGCCCGTTACCAGGCATTTCCAGATCGGTCATAATTACCGTTTACGGACTCGATCAGAGCTCTCATGATTCTACCTATGAGTTTTGTAAGTTGAAGGCCGAGTTCTTGGTAGTTAGGCCTAAGTCTTCTCCGAATTCCCAGTTCCCTTTTACGTTTCTTACGTCTTAAATAACCGAAGTGCGAGTGTTGCGGTACGAAACAAACTTCACAATGATTGACCCTATATATTTTTTTCTGGGTCTCGTTCGGTAAAACCGACGAGGTGGGATGGGGGATCTGTCGATTTCTGACTTTTTTGCGGGTTTACCTGGAGTTTGTTAGATGCCAACTATGCCGCTCTATGATAACTGCTTGGGTAATTTCGTGTTGATGTTCCGACGGGGGTGCCTCTCAAGCAGTTACGCGGCAGGGAATATATGGCTCAACTTCGTTGAGTTTCTGATCAGATTCTTTCCCCCTACGAGTTCTAGATCTAAGTTGTATTCGCCGGACGGGAGTATCTCTCCCCTCACTGTTGGTCAGGGCAATTTAAACCTGACGTTCCAGGTTTTCAATTTTTAGTCTGGTTTAGTTCAATTTGTTGACCGTAGGGCGGCCATTTTAGTATCAAGAGCATTGTCGACACAGGCAGATGTTACAGGCAGATGGAAATCCTGGCTTGTAATCACCTGATCGATAACAACGGAGTACACAATCTCGGATTCCTCAGAAAGTGGTTGTCTTCTAGTTTCCATTGTCTTGGATGCCATTGCCTTGGATGCCATTGTGTCATTAAGCTGGTGATTATCTAGCTCACCAGCGGACCAGACACAGTGACTAAACAATGTCACGTAGTGGGAGACGTTACCATGGTAACTGGGGTATCTTATCTGAGGGAAATGCCCTGAGTCAACTGGCACCGCAGTCGGACTTTCTGTAAACAGTTTGTGGCTTAACTAGCTGATATTTGATAAAACAATGGAATATCACCCAGTGCAATGCTTCGTCTATACCATAGTCTTGATTTACATGCCGACTACTATACTCGACTATGTTAGGCTAGTAGTAATATATATATATAGGCCTAGCATATTTACAATGGACTGGAGGCGAAGTTGTGCTTGGAAAAGTATATAGGCCTACATGCTATATACGTTACGGTATACTATATATTGTTGCATCATATATACATTATAAAGATATAGCCTACATAATAAATAGGCCTATACATTATATATACATTACATATACA
>JAODAG010021072.1:5216-17912 GCA_027574785.1 Orphnurgus asper | reverse complement strand
GTGTACAGCGGAGATTGGCTCGTGATATTTTGCAAGAGGCCGGCTATTATAACCGTACGGTGATGGATCGTGAACACATCACATAACCAGTACAAATTTGTTGTCGACTGAAAGGGTGATCGCTGGATTTATTTTTAATTTTAATTTATGGCTAAAAAAAATTTATACCAGCCTCTGCAACACAGTAGATCAGCAACGACCACAGCTTCAAACGTTCAAAACCAGTAATTCTCCTCCTCGAGACTTTTTGTACTCGGTAATGGAATGATCTTACACATATATTGCGTAGAACTTATTAAGCATTCGTAAGAGAAGGGTAATTAGAGCACAGCAAAAACAAATAGCCCGGAACACCAGTCTATTTCTTAAGTTAAAAATAAGTAAACTTAATGATAGCAATGAGTACAAAAAAAGGTCCCCCCTACCTCCTCCTCCCCCGGGATCTCTTAAGTATAGTGCCTATGAAAGTGTCACTTGTCTGTGACCGTTCCTTATTCAAAGTTGAAACCATGTACTTAGAAATTAATGTGGCCACATGTTTTTTACTGTACAATACATTGTAACATTAATACATATAGCATAAATATATATATAGCATAAATATATATATAGCTCCACCTGTACTGAATCACTGTCTCCCAGGAAACGTAAACTTGATCGAATGCCTGACTTTGATGCACGAAACTTTAAAGCTATCTACACGGCGCCAGTAGATGATACATAATGACATTTCAATATTTCCAGCCATGTCGTGGACTTATTAATAAACGCCGTCTACTGACTGATCTCCCCTTTCAAGGATTACCGAACATACCAAAATTAAACAGATTACAGTACATACAAATTTTGGGAGCTTAGTAATGTGGCTCTACTGTATACTGTACGCTTCACGCAGTCCTAGTAACGGATCCGGACAGCCTCATAAAAAATCACATTTCACTCACGGTGTGTGTACTCCCGGCGTGTGTACTCCCGGCGTGTGTACTCATGGTGTGTGTACTCCCGGCGTGTGTACTCCCGGCGTGTGTACTCCCGGCGTGAGTACTCCCGGCGTGTGTACTCCCGGCATGTGTACTCATGGTGTGTGTACTCCCGACATGGGTCCTCAAGGCGTGTGCTAGTGGTATCTCACTCCCCACCATGTACAGTACAACCAACGTTACAACCAATACGCGTTCAACTTATTACCAACCTCTAAATTAAGTAGGCTACCACTCAATTATTCATTGGCAGCCACAGATTTTATTTATTTACAAATGGTCACGCCTCAGCTATGACATATACTGTACACGTTGAGCGACAATGTCCATCTTGTCGTTGAACTTATTACCAACCTCTATATTAAGTAGTCCTGATACCACTCAATTATTTATTCATTGCAGCGACAGATTTTATTTATTTACAAAATGGTCACGCCTCAGCTATGACGTACATCGACAATGTCCATCTTGCCGTTAACGGAATAACGACCTGCGACGGAAACGGCAGATTATTAAACCGTCGACCCCGTAAGCGCCCAAGCAGTCCGTGTGCAGACTGCAGACTCATTCGCGTCTGGCGAGAGCGGGCGACGAACGCGCCTAGACTGGTTCGTGGGGGGGGGGCCTAGACGCTGCCTTCCGACGGGCAGGTGTGCGTACCGCGGTGGCTAAGGCCGCCATCGAAGGACGCTACGGAAGACAACGCCGGTCACCTGACTTGAAAATTAACAAGCTCGACGTACTGTACATCGCTCGACTGAGCTATGTCCCTGGAGGGCTACGGTCTAACTGGTACACGCACGACTGGGTTTGCGATGGCGCCCGCCCACTTTGGATTGTTGGGCGTTTGATGGTTGTTAGGTCCCACATGTACTGTAAACTTGCAGCCCATGTAGCCGACATGGATCACTCTAAGGTGCATAGTACTGAACAGGATTATGTAACCGCTATAGTACCCCATCCCCCCAAATTCTACCCTGTGATTTGAGCAGCACATCGTATCGGAAATAGCTGTGTACTGTACTTACAAATCTCTTACTATTGATTACATCTACCGTGTAGCGGCCTCAACATAAGAATTTTAACCAGTAGCCCCCCCCCCCCTGCACGTCACTACTTGGTGGTGCTCTCCTCACGACATCTCTGGCGGAACCGTGAGTTCCATTGGCAAAACAGTTCTGCAGACTCGACATCACGCCCCATTAAGTTCTACAAAACAATGTGCAGGCTGCACGAGACAACGCGGTACAGATGCTGCCAGGCATAATTTTATAAATAAATTTGCAGTTTGCAGACACGGTTGTATTGGATGGAACTTTGCACGTTCTCGGGCTGTACTGTACCGCGAGTCTATAAAACTATACATTAAATCAAGCACAATTGGGAGAATAGTTAGGTTAAACACTTGGTACCTGGGAAATAAATGGGAAATAACACCCGAACGGGTGGGAAGGGATGCTCCAGGATCTCCCCCCTCCCCCTGTAGTTGGAGGGAACCTAGCCACTGCCGTGCATGGCGAACGGTTTATGCAAATCACGAAACTTACAAAAACAATGCTCTGCATGCGGTGTCACTTCACGATACAGTACAAATAAATCCACAGTACAAATAAATCCACAGGAAGAAGGAAGGCCATCTGTGTGACAACTACAGTGCAGTATGGATGCAACATTTGATTTTGAAACTTAGATCACCTAGATTGACCCCAAGTGACCTAGTTTGAACATACATGACTAAATTTGATCCTACATGACCTTTGATCCTACATGACCTTACTTTCCCCTACATGACCTTGTTTGACTATCTACAGGACTTTGCTTTAACTTACATAACCTTGTTTGACCTTATGTGACCTAGATTGACCATATGCAACTGTAGCCCTATATGACCATCATTGGACTTTCTATTTTAGCATATTTGGTGGCTACAATCATCCTAGCAGCCATCCATTTTGCAATCTGTTCTACATAATGGCCTCTTATGTTACGTACACCTGTTTGTTAAAGTTCTATAATCTTAAACAAAGAATAAACGAGGAAAAACCCAGATACTTTTTTTTTCATTCGTAGAGTGGAGCGCTGCTATAGGTTAACCCTCAAAGTCATTGTCTTTCGAATACAATCCTGCTGTATGTAGGATTAATTTTAACTCCGGTATTTCTCAAAGCACACAGGGTCCATGATTGGCCCATCTTAAACTTGAAGTCCTTGGTGGAAGACCAGGACAAAATACAGTAAAATGTTTGGTTAACGGTTACGAGCTTGGTCTATTGAATTAAATAAATGAGCAAGAAAGTCCCAATTAATCCAAGGAAGTGCCGGGAGATTCTACCTTGATACTTGTTGGAAATATATAACATACTGTATACACAGATAATATAATTTGTTGTTCCAAGGAGTGTCCAGAACTTGATTGTTTCCCTCTGCATGTCACGACAGTTTTAACCATTTTCATTATATACTTACTCGGTGAACGTATCGGACCATGAATGAAGGAGAACCGGTACAGGCCCTATTATTAATTCCTAGTACTGATTAGTCTGGGCCAAGTGCACTTACTGTGACTTAGTTACTGAAAAGTGAAAGGTTCTTGATAAAAATTAAACTAAGCATACCACCATCAGAAACATTCACGGTGTATATAATTTAGAACAGAATCCAGGTACACCGTCGCACAAATCTTCACTTGTTTTGTAATTTTTTGGTTTTGGCACCCGAGTTAAAAATTCAGTTATAAAAATTAACATTATATTCATTTAATGTAAACAAAACTTAAGGCAAAGACTTCGTATTCATACCTTCAATAAAGCAGTAACGTCTCAAGTAGTGCCAGTAATGCAGTAGTATCTCACGTCCCGAGTTAAAATAGTAGTAATATGTTTGTACTCAACTTGTTGTAACTAAGTTGTAGTAGCCAGCTTTGCCTTTTCACTAATTTCAGTGCCGTATCACTGTATCAATCATTGTATGGGCCTACGTAGCTTAGGCCTAGGCTATACGAAAGTTAACGTTTCACGTTAGACTTTCAACTCGTTAGGCTACCGGGTCGCGGAACAGAGATCTCTAATTTAAAAAAAAAACCCAGTAACGTTAAATTCTCAGCTTCAAGTTAGACACAAAATGACACCGTTGACCTTCTATTTATTTATTTTTGCTCTGGCCCCTTCCTTCGAAGTCAGGCAACATGGCCAGGAATGGGCATGGATTTACTTAGCTCAATTTTACAAACGTTTCAACGGCCGGAATGTTACAGTAGGCCTATACTACTTACTAGTACTAGTAGTACTAACTAGTTCCTTTTAAACGAAAGTAACTCGTTTCAAGGTTTTGTTTACCGCCTACGCTAGATGACCCCATTGACCCCAGCGTGATTCGTAGATGACCCCATTGACCCCATGTTCGTAGTACTGTACCCGTTCTCCGCAAACGCACCCTACGCACATTCGGGGACATCGACTCGAGTCACATTCGTCGTTAATTAATCATGACTGAAAATAATTGCGAGTTTGAAATACAATAGACTGGGTCCCCGGGAGGGAAGGGGAGGGGGAGGATCAAGGCCGGAGTGGGGGTTACGTTAGGAGGGCGTGGTGAGGTCATTCCCCTAATTCCAGTCCGTCGGCCAGTTACTGGCGCCCCGCAGGTTTCCACTGGCTTGGTCTGGTTTCCTTAACTCTGGCCAACATCATCAATAAATAAACAAACAATTTTTGCCGGGGGAAAAAAAAGTACGGTAGGGTCTGCTAAGGGAAGTGAAATATTAATTTGATGGTTAGGGCAATAAATATGGTCCTCTCCTCGGTTCATGAGGTGTAAATTAGAGAGAAAATAATCGTTTGATCATCAGGTTCCCCCTAACTGAGTTTCCGAGTACGCATCTGGGTTCCCTATGATCCACCCCCACCCACTGGTCACGTGGCCCATGTGGGATTACGGTCTAGTCCGCCATCCCTGTAGGCCTATTAGGTCTCAGAATATCATCATAAAAAAAAGTATGGCAAACTTTTGCTTTAAGTTCAAATAATGACGGCTCTAGAATCGGCACAAAGCAAATTGTAATAATCTAATTCCTTTTCAGTTTCCACCCGGCACCTAATAAATGGTATAGCCGGCCGCTTCAGACTGGGAAGTATTCCCTTCGCAGAGCCTCAGGCTTGTGGGAACTATATAGGCCCTATATCCAACTTATTATAACTGTAGTCAGTACCACACTGAGTAGGCATATTGGTCGGGAGCGGTGAATCTATCATCGGTCCAGAGCACTTTTCTTTAGTCATGGCAAATAAAATTTTATAATTATATCAAATGAAAATTTTGTCTTCCTTGAGCTGCGAAACCCTAGTTTTTGTTTTAATTAATTCATTAAAGAAAGGACCTAATAGTTAGCCGTGCAGCCGGGCACCATAATACTAGATGAGTCGTTCCTCCTAGTCACGTGGTCCGCCATCCCTGTCTAACTATTGAGTATAGAACTTCTGAGATGCGTGCATGACTACATCCGCAGTCAGCAGTATTATAAACTTGTTAAAATTTGTTTCATTTATTTGCTATATTAATGGAAGATCATAAAGTAACTGTTGAAAGTTCATACATGGAAACTGATTACCGGTAGTTCACAAGTAGAAGTGTTTCGGAATCGCCGTCGAGTCGTACACTCGACACGACTTGACCATGGGCGAAGTCGCCGAAACTTGAAATCGAAGTCGGAACCCGGACTGCATCCCTGACTGCATAATCATGTCGAACCCGCCGAGATAGGTTAGTATAATAAGGGTTATATGCAGCCTCGTAGGCTCATAAAGAAACCAGTCTGTTCGTGCTGCTGAGTGATTGTGGATGAACGCCAGCTTTAACCAAGCCTTCTCTTTTCGACCAATGTCCGAGAAGATACGAGGCAGGAATGTCCCCCATCCATCCCATCCTGCTCTCGGGACCTCCATTTAAAGTCCCCAGCCAGCCGTTGACCACTTTCTCAAAGACCGAGAGAAGAGACAGAAGAGAGAGAGAGAGCAACCTAACCCGTTCATCACCACTGTATTGCAGCCGGTTCTGAGCGAAGTTATTGCGACACAAAGAATCCGTTCAACCCAAATATAACCGACTCACCATGGAAGTCTTTACTCACCAGTACCACTGCAAAGCATCCGTGCTAAACAAGTCATGACCGGGGATCGAACCGGCGACCTTTGGGCTATGAAACTCAAACCGCTACACCACACTCTCACTTCTGAGGACCCAGGCTACAATGTCATGTTGGACCCAGGCTACATCTCTGCTTATCATGTCGGACCCGGGCTACAATGATCATGTCGGATCCGGGCTACATCTCTGCTTATCATGTCAGATCCGGGCTACACCTCTGCTTATCAGATCGGAACCGGGCTACATCTCTGCTTAGGCCTATCATGTCGGACTCGGGCTACACCTTTGCTTATCATGTCAGACCCGGGCTACATCTCTGCTTTATCATGTCGGACCTGGGCTACATCTCTGCTTATAATGTCGGACCCGGACTACAATGATCATGTTGGACCTTGGCTACATCTCTGCTTATTATGTCGGACCCGGGCTACAATGATCATGTCGGACCCGGTCTACATCTTTGCTTATCATGTCAGATCCGGGCTACACCTCTGCTTATCAGATCGGAACCGGGCTACATCTCTGCTTAGGCCTATCATGTCGGACTCGGGCTACACCTTTGCTTATCATGTCAGACCCGGGCTACATCTCTGCTTTATCATGTCGGACCTGGGCTACATCTCTGCTTATAATGTCGGACCCGGACTACAATGATCATGTTGGACCTTGGCTACATCTCTGCTTATTATGTCGGACCCGGGCTACAATGATCATGTTGGACCCGGGCTACATCTCTGCTTATCATGTCGGAACCGGGCTACATCTCTGAAGTTAGGCCTATCATATCGGACCCGGGCTACAATCATCATGTCGGACCGGGCTACATCTCTGCATGTCATGTCGGACCCGGGCTACATCTCTGCTCAGTGTCATATCGGACCCGGACTGCATCTCTGCTTATCATGTCGGACCCGGACTACATCTCTGCTTCAACTAGGAGACCGAGAGGCAATGCTAGTGGTGGATCCAAGGATATGTAGAGAAACGGACACGAAGGGGAAGTCAATTAGAATGTGCAATCGACCTCACAATGTCTCGGGTGAGCGGGAGGTAGGATCACCAATCAACGAACACGGGAAATGGTACAAATTCACAAACGTCATTTTAGATTTGATTAATCTGCCGGGCCTGCGCCCCTTGTCACACTCGCTTACTCCGCCAGTGAAGAGGCGACTCGACAAAGAGAGACTTTCTTTACTCGGTGATCACCCTGGCGAAAAGAGTTATCTATCAGCAGTATAACGGATATTTGTTACCGATTTACGATTTTATAAAACCGCTTTTCAATCTAAACTAGATTGAACTTAAAACTGTATATTTCGTCTAAATCAAGGGACTCGCAATATAGGGGGAGGGGGAAGGGGTGAGTACATCCCGCTGGTAGGAAGCCTTGTTCAAGACCCATGTATCTGATTACACGTTCCCAAAGTGAGGGCGCCCTTAAATTCGTTGGATTTCAACTCTTCTTTCGGTACCTGTAAACTAAAACTCTCCTCCAAAATTACAACCATTCAAAGTAGTTGCAGCTGCAATATTTGTGGAATTAACGTATAAATTGGAAAATACCGCAAACTTTCCTCTTACCTTTCAATTTTGTACATCGTTGAAAGAAAATGCTTATCCTTGGGTAATCATGTGAATATATTTTCAGTTGAGGTGTTCTCAATCACGAGTAAGTGGTACGCTGAAAAGGAGATGAAATTCTCTTTAATTAATTTAATAATTTTTCTCTTCCCATGTACGGAGCTGCTTGGGTTCCACCCTCCGGACACTAGACATTGAGAATGCAATGATGAACCATTATTACCTCCAGTCCTTACAGTTGGCAACCCCCGGACCAGACGCCACGCCGGGGTGTCAGTCGGACTATCAATGTCCACATTTGGCACCTTCGGAACATTCACAAAGCCGTGGAGCTTCGGAGGCCTCACATATTATCGGGTCATCTCGGCAGGGGGCGTTTCTCCCGGTCTTCACCAAGTACTTTAATTTAAGGTGGGCCCATCGTGGACCCTATGTGCTTCTTCGTTTGCCAGTGATGACTACAATTAGTAGGTTCCGCGGTCAGGAAACATCCTAGTGAGAAAAGCCATTCTTCCTTTTCCCCTAACGAAGGATGATTTATGGTGCTCCTAAAAGTTTGATACTAGACCCACCACTAGGAATGGTGCCACTCTATGTATTAAAACTTCTTCTTGACAAGCCCACTGACTAGTCGACAATTCAGTGCACTTTTATGAAAGCTATTCTGCCTCTTTAGCTAAGCTCATTGGTAGTGTCTGTGGGGTTTTAAGGAATGGTCGGGTCATGTCCTCCATCAGAGCCATGGGCTATACACATTACGTGGCACCACACTCGCTCGTCCAGTATGATCTTCTGGCTTTAGCAGTGAGGTCGAAATCTGCACTGGGGCTGGGAAGTCGGGTTCAGTTGGCGTTTGAAGCAATGGCGTAATATGCTGCCGTTGTTTGGTTTAGATCCAAAGTAAGTTTTCTTAAAAAAATCGACAATCGAGGATCCTCGAATGCCATATAACTTTGCACAGTATTTGCATTCCAGTAATATAATACATTTTATCCAGGCTAATTTACGTCCCTGATATTCCGACCAGGACTCAAGCTTATTAATTGTGATAACTTCCGTGACGTCAGTAAACTGAACTGTTTATTTTTTAAAGCCTATTCTACCCGATATTTACGTTTTATGGGAATTCATGGCACACGTTTCCCGCCCCGGAGACGCCAATCGTCACGCGTTACTAAGCCTCCACTGAGCTGAGGTTAATTGCTGAAGAGGCCAACAGGAACTTAAGAGCATCCATCTCAAGGAACATTGGTCCGTCTGGCTTCGGTATTTACGGGCGTCCGTAGAAAGAAAAAAGATCCCCGCCCTAGAACTAATGATAACGAATGCGCCTGCGCGTAGTACATTCGTTATTTGACCCTGTTCAAAATTATCATAATTTGAACTTTCTAGACTATCGTGAATTATTACGATCCGAGCGAGCCTAGACACGGACGAAACACAGAAGGGAGTATTCGCCGGATAGAAATACGTCAAAAAAGAGACGAAAACGCTCCGATCAGGAGGGTAATCACGGTAATGACTTAGTGTTTTACGTCGTCTGGTGTTTGGAATGCGATCCTCGCCAGTTTGCCTGATGATGAAATGTAGATCAGTATTCATCTTTGCATTAATGTAATGTTTGTTATATGCGGGTAACCGGAAGATAAAGCACGATTGTTAAATCGACGGCTAGGCTCTGTATCCTACCGTGGGTGGTTGCGTGTTAACACATTGCGAGTTTACACGGAATATAACTTAGGCTAGGACTCTGAGTCAGAGTGAATAATTATAAATTATAATGTTTGTTATTTCACTTCGTATCTTACTAAGTTGTAGGCGAGGCCTTCATTCTTGTTCTAGTCCTAGTAATATTCTAGTTCAACGAGTAGCCTGTATGGAACTTAATTAGTAACACTAGTGAGTAGAGGATGAGTGGGTGTTGACTAGTAGTAGTACTAGTACTATGTATTGAGTGACTATGATGAGTATTGAGTAACTATGACAATAATTGTTTGGGATCTTGTCCCAATCTTTTCAATCCAGTTTTAAAAAGTGTACTGTTCCAATTAATGTCAAACTTTATTATTAAGTAGTAATACTTAGTTTGGTTATGTAAATAAATCCATAACGGTATCTGGATATCGGTTGTCTAAAACCTGTACTGCAGTGTAAAACAAAGTGAATGCCAATTGACTTTGTGTTAAAATTAATGCCCATTGAGTAGTATTACTGTATGTAAAAGAAAGAATGACCACTGAATTTCCAAGGAAAATTTAAGAGAATTTACCTAATTGGACTGCACCTGCATCCTGTGTGGTCAACTGCATTCGCTTAGTTATTACATTCGACTCGGTTACTACATTCGTAAAAAAAAAACAGCATAAATTAACATCCCATACGTTGAGGAAGTTATTACTTAATCAGGATTAGTTGACTAATTGTACAGTACATGTGTTATCAAAAATACTCTCTAACTGCTTAACATCCAGCGTAGGCTATAGCAGTTTATCCTAATATACAGTACTACTAGTACGACTATTACTAATGATAGGACTTAACTTTAAGTCAATCACTGCTACCTCCTGTACAGTTGGGTTTATGTAGAGGCTGTTGTCCAGAATTAATATTTTTTGGGGGAGGGCACAAACTAGCGGATTGAGAATTTTGTTTACGCCGAGTGCTGTAAAGAGAGTGGCATTGAACAAATCAGGGGTTCTCAACTTTTTTCTGCTGGGGTACCATTTCACATTTTCGTGGTCCCCCAAAGTACCGTTGTACCGAAATTCACCTCAGTAACTAAAGTAGTATTTATTTGCAATGGGGAATTTAAACGACGATACATCAAGGATTTGCAATCGCAGAGCCAACACAACACTAAACTTTCGTACTATAAATTAGACACTAATAAACTTTCACTTGTCATATTTAAGTGAGTCATTTCATTACGAGACTGAGGGAAGCCTGGTCTACTGCTATACCCTACCAGTACGAGAGCATCACTGTGACCTTTGCTTCACGTGTCCACTCGCGGGGCGCACGCTGGCATGTTCCGCCTGGTGCAAGACTTTCCCCGAACTCGAGCAAAAAATATATACGATGATGCCAATGTGGCGACCATTGACGAAGGCATTTGCTTTATTAAGAGGACGGGCACCTATAACGGCCTATGGTAGACATTGCTTTCGCCGTCCCCGGTGCTGTCTGGCCCCCCCCCGACTTGCAGTGGTTTTGCGTAACGGTGGACCTCTGGCCATGACACGGACCATCGGTGTCAGTGTTTCGCGTCCGCCGCAGACCGTACCCAACGCTTTCGTGCACTTATTATTTTTTTTTTCACTTGAGTTTTTTTTTTACAAAAGGCTTATGGTCGTTGGGTAAGCACTTTGGTTGGGTTTGCTCATTTTGCTGGTAAGCCGAGAGGTTGATTTCAATTTGGTTTTCATGTGCATGGAGCTGGTATTATGATTGATACATTGAAGTAAAAAGGATGCTTGGTCGCGTCGCCACTCGTGTTTAATTCATCCCCCCGATGACAGGATTCCTCGCCTGGGACGCTAGAGTAGTTTAATTTTGGTGGAGGGGGATACGCCCACGGAGCCAGTGCCACGCGGGGACGTTGTAACCAGCTCACGCTGGAGATTGGTTTTGGCCGAGTATATCACGAGGGTGTCATCGTGTGGTCACCGCAAGTTTTTCGTGAAATGTTCGACAACTTTCGAAAATGAAACCGCCGATTTTAGGCCAAACTTTTAATGCTACATTTCTGGGTATCAGATTGAATTTATATTTTGGGCTCATTAAAGTTTTGGGAAACCTTTGCAAGGGAATTAGTTATTGAATTCAATTGACACTATCTCCATTTATGATCTGTATTCCTGAATAGATCAAAGGCTGATTGTGTCTTCATTGGTTTACATTAAAGTAGGAACATTTCTTTAGGCAATTTTTAAATGGATACATGGATGACCTCGTGTCATCCATGGCACGTTTACTCGTCGGAGAGAGCTTAACATTCCCCGGAAAGCAGCGCAGTGTCGACCTCCGGAGTCAAGACATGTTCGTTTGCAGCTCTCACCATGTCGATTGAATTAAATATTTACTGCACAAACGCCTGAGAAGGCAGAAGAGTGTGTCAAGCCTATCTCTTGACAGTTAATTGCAATAAGCTTACTAGCCTAGTAACATTGTCAGTAATCTGATTCTTGCATGGTTGTAGTCCTAATTAAAATTAGTAACTCCACTATTCTAATACTATTCTAATGTCCTTTTACACAATGCCACTATATCCCTGGTTTATGTAAGACCACCTCCAATATCGCATACAAACATGAGTATGTATAAGTTGGCTATACAGTAGGCTAGTATCTACATACTGTACACATGTACTATACTGGTGGGTATACATGCTTCTGAGAAGACCACCTCATAATATAGTTAGTACATGAGTATGTATAAGTTAGGGGATAGGCTAGTATCTACATACACATGTAATACTGCGTGTTGAGGTGGTTTTACATGCAGCATGTATACCCTGTTCTGGTACAAGAAATTTGTGACAAGGTGTGACCATTTGGAAATTATTTTTCCAAGCTACCAGTGAACCATTTAGCCATCACTGAAAGACCCAGTATAATGGGTCATATTAACTTCCAGTGTAGGGGGGTCATTTTAACTTCCAGTGTAGGGGGTCATTTAAACTTCCAGTATAGGGGGTCATTTTAACTTCCAATAAAGGGGGTCATTTTAACTTCCAGTATAGGGGGTCATTTTAACTTCCAGTATATGGGGTCATTTTAACTTCCAATATAGGGGGTCATTTTAACTTCCAATAAAGGGGGTCATTGTAACTTCCAGTATAGGGGGGTAATTTTAACTTCCAGTATATGGGGTCATTTTAACTTCCAGTATATGGGGTCATTTTAACTTCCAGTATAGGGAGTCATTTTAACTTCCAGTATAGGGGGTCATTTTAACTTCCAGTATAGGGGTCATTTTAACTTCCAGTATA